>JANHFT010005280.1:74083-87991 GCA_032467955.1 Pseudoxenodon macrops | reverse complement strand
AACCCTGAAAAAAATTCAAAAGAAAAATTTCCCCCAAAAACGTTTTTGAAAAAAAACGTTTTCGGTGCTCACGGACCAGAACTGGTTCCGTGACATCACCAGAAGCCTACTACCTACTTGGTAGAACTGGTCTGAACCGGTAGGAACCAAGCTCTGGACATTGTAGCAGATAATTTTATGTACCACGGTTAGGTCGGACCAAAGATGGAGAAGTTCTAAGTTGTCTAAGCCCAAAATGAAATATCTCTGGACTCATTCAATTGTATTAATGTCTGATATGCAGTGTGGGTTCCAGACAGATGAGCTGTATTCAAGAGTTGGTGTAGCAAAAGTTTTGAATGCCCTAGTTTGCAGTTCAATATTACCATATAGTTTTACATTGTCAGTGAAAAGAACGCAGTTGCTCATAATATTATCATTGTACATATTCAATTCTAGATTAATTGTAAAATAGTTTATTCATCTATCAAACAATAAATATTAATCTATAATCATGATGCTATGACCCATAAATATTTTAGACTAGATACAACCCTATTTTCAGATCTCATGCCAAGTCAAACAAAACCCATAAACAAGTAGAAAAAATGCCGCTATTTCATACATTCTGCTGTTGTGATCTTTTTTTGTCTACCAACATGCATACCCATTAAACCTTAATTACTGTTTGAAATCTATTATTATTTCTAGCTACCCATAGCAAAAAAACAAACAAACATCATGGGGGACATATACAATGCTCACTTCTATTCAATAATTTCCTTTGCCCATTTTGAAAAAGGGTGAGTTTGTAACTTTAATATATTTGTTATTATTTATTTATCATGATTGTTTCTCTATCAAATTTACCAGGCAGTTCATAATATTAAAAGAAATATACTCTCTATTAAAAGCCACCAGTTTTCTACAGCAGCTTCCCAAAATTGCACTGAAAAGCTGCTTCTGAAAGTGAGTATCTCCTCGAAAGTATCTCTGCATTGTGTAGACAATGAAGATGAATGCACTAGCAGATCTACAGTATCTCTTGTAAAGCAGCTCTTGGAACTGATTATAATTAACACAATTACAGATCTATATACATTACAGAATGTCAATGAAATAGCACTGGAGAAAGATTTAATGAAGCTCTTCCTGTATCAGCACCACAAACAAAGTACTCATTAGCTTAAAATCCATCATAATTATCATTATTATCAACATGTGCCTAGACATAAATTAACAATAATGCAAAACCTGTATCAAAGCACTTCAGTTGCAACCTTTTTTTACAAAATCATTTTGTATATTTCTGTTTAATTAGTGCAAATTGGCCACACTCCTATACCAGGAGAACAGTATTATTGGGTCATATCAGGGGTGAAATCCAGCAGGTTCTGACAGGTTCTGGAGAACCGGTAGCAGAAATTTTGAGTAGTTGGGAGAACTGGCAAATACCACCTCTGGCTGGCCCCAGAGTGGAGTGGGAATGGAGATTTTGCAGTATCCTTCCCCTGCCACACACCCAAGCCACCCCACCCCCACCAAGCCACCCCCACAGAACCGGTAGTAAAAATATTTGGATTTCACCACTGGGTCATAGGATAAATAGATCAAGTGATCCTTCTGAGGTGAGAGACATTTTTATCTAAACAGGAGAAATTCAAGATTGATACACCATTCCCTATCACTACATTAAGATCCATAATCCCCCTCTTCATATTGCTGCAGCTTATTCCTCAATAAAAAGATTCGCCAATGTGCCATGAGTGGGCCTGGGAAACTGTGAATTCAAACCTGTTTCCCCTCACAGCCCTAATTCAGTGAAAATGTAACTCAAGGATTCAGACAATATAAATTCAGTTCTTCTGATTGCATGTAGAAAGGCTTTTTTTTAAGGCTATGAAAGGAAAAAGAAATATAAACAGTTCTCTGCCTTTTTGTTCCTTTTGCAAATCTATTGCAAGCAGGGTACTATTATTCTCTGGTGGTTCCAATATTGAAATACTTTGAGAACATGAAAAAGATTGCCCTGCCTGTGACTCTAAACTTCAGTTAATATCTTGAAGTTCAAGCTTTATAGATTACTTTTTGAAGTTTAAGAACAATTAAATAAACACATTTTATGAACAGATGCCAAAGCCACAAATCCCTTGACTTAAAAATACAATGCGATTGTGTGTTGATAACTTTTCTAATGTTATGCTTTATAATTTAATATATTTTAGCTATTGCTTTCAAACAAAACCTATTACATCTAGTCAAAACATCTTCAATATAACATAGTATGCTAAAGTGCAAATTTTAATATATGTAAGCCTGGCTTAAGACCTTTTTGAAAGTCTTCTCCCCAGATCTTCTTCCCAAGTTCACAACCTTTTCTTGCCCCCCAAAATGACATTTGAACTATCCAGAGTTTGAGTTTGATTTCAAATGTTAGCATATACAGAACATTCCCACAGGTTTCTAGCTTGGACAATGTAATCAATTGCATTTTAATTGTGGTTTAATAAATAATGACTTCTTTAAGAAAGTAATCACATACTGAAATAGAAATATGACACCTCAATTGTGCCCAATATATCTGTGTGAGAATAAGGGAGAAGGAGAAATTGAGATTATACTGTTTGTTTATTAGCATTGTTTCAGTGCTTGAATAATGAGAATAAAACAAGAATGCTCATGTCTTTAAGATAAGGTCTTGCCTAAAATCCCTTAATTATTTTCTAGTTCCAAATGGCCTTGGGAATCAATGTGAAGCAACCTAAATTATTGAAATTCTTACATAGGCAGGCTTTTTCTTGCAAAGTCAACAAACAATATTTTGTTCACCTGAGGTCACCAACCAATTGGTAAAAAAAAACATGGCTTAAATGTAAATGCCTGTAGCTCAGATGAGCAACCCCCACCAACTATCTTAGATTTGTGTTAAAGATCTACGAAGAAGCTGATAAAATTCTTTCCATTCTTTAAAAGCCTAGATAAACAATATTGAAACATCACAGATACCGCTTGTCGTCCAGATCATCCTACCTATTCTGGTATTCTAGCATGGTATGCCAACTATGTTTTTGATGCAGCATTATTGCTAGAAAGAATCAGCCCATCTGAAGCTTCATTTAGTCTTTGAAGCTCAGGCCAAGTTTTTGGAAGATAGTCTTTACAACACTGCAATTTGACAATTTCAAACTCTGTATATTTAGAATATTAAAATGCAGTTATAGTATATTATTACATTTATTTTCAAATGTGATAAGTCACCCTTACTGCATTTCCAGGACCTTACTTATTCCCCTGACTGAGTTCCTACATCATTACATAACTCTTCTAAAGGATTTTTTTCTAGTCACAAACGTTTAGAGCATATAAAATGTTCCTTTCTGCTGCACAGTATGAATACATTTCTGGATGATGTAGATGATTTAAGGCAAAGTGACTAAACAACTACTGAAAGAAAGAATAGAAACTAATAAGTTGAGAAAATAAGTGATGGTTAAACAAGCTGAAGAGAAAGTCAGATCCTGAAAGTAAACCTCTAGTTATGCAGATAATACTATTGAGAGTGATCCCAAGGATTGTAATAAGAGCATATTTACATATCAGTTTAAAGGATTGATTCTCCCCAGCCGCTTCTGCCTGCCACAGCAGATCCTGACAGACTGATAATTCTCTAGGTGCCATCAATAAAATTATGTTCTCTAGCAGGACCTTGGAAGCATGCCTTCTCTGCTATGATGGTGTCTGTGGAACAGCCTTCCCCCTAAAATATGCACAATTGGTTCTTTACTGCCCTTTCAAAAGGCTGCAAAGACCTGCTAGTCCTCCAGGCATTGAAAAGTCTTTGCATAATGTGTCTAAAATATGGTAATTTGAACCTAGTCACCTGTGCTTCAATGGGGAATCACTTGCTCTATAATCCATTTTTGTCTGTTTGCTTTGTTGAGCCATGTATTTCTAGGAATTTTCTTCAACACAAAAGTTCAAAAACTTGTTATTCTTATCTTGTCTCTTCCCTTCCAACTTTTTCTTCCATAGAGTGTCATGGGGTTAAAAAAAAATCCATTGCCTATATAGTTCCAGAGGTGGGCTGCAGTTACATTCACAATGGGTTCACTGGTTTAGAGCGTGCATGCGTCCCTTTGGGACTGAAACGGAGCTTTAAACATGCTGCTAATCAACTCAAGGCAACTCTGGTGAGTACAGCAGGGGCAGTGCGGAACTCAGCTGGGCAGCATGGGTGGGGGAAATGAGCCAGAAAGTTAGTTACTGTATATATTGAAAGCATAGCACAAGTGCGACTGGGTGAGCCCAGCCTGCAATGACAGCTAAGGGTTCACCAGAACCCATGTGACCATGCAGCAGCCAACCACTGTATAGTTCTATTGTACATAAGTATAAACACATCATAGCATCTAAATATCTCTTCCAAGGCCTACATTGCTATTCTATCAAGAGCACATCCGCAGCATATTTCTCAACTACTGTTCCTTTAAAAGGTGAAGGTTCCCCTTGCACATATGTGCTAGTGGTTCTTGACTCTAGGGAGAGGTGTTCATCTCCGTTACAAAGCCGAAGAGCCAGCACTCCGAAGGTGTCTCCATTTAATCATGGCTGGCATGATGAAATGCCAAAAGCGCATGGAACACTGTTACCTTCCCACCAAAGTGGTCTCTATTTTTCTACTTGCATTTTTATGTGCTTTTGAACTGCTAGGTTGGCAGATGCTGGGACAAGTAATGGGAGCTCACTCCATTTCATGGCGCTAGGGATTTGAACCGCTGAACTGCTGACCTTTCTGACTGACAAGCTCAGCGCTTTAGCCACTGAGCCATTGCGGCCCTATACTGTCCATTTACTATGCAATTAATTCTAAAAAATAGAAGCTATATACCACTCCAATATCTTCACTGTCAGTTATTAGACTGCTTATCATTAGTTTGGTCTATATTTAAGTGTAATCCCATTTTATTGTTCTCCTTGATTTTTATTACTAGAGTTTCTGGTTCAATTGTGTTTTCCCGTCAGAGGAATGTAATCAACATAGCATCAGTTATCAATGTTTTTTCCTCTCTTTTTAAAACCAAGCTCATCTTCTTACAGTCCAGCTTGGAATCACTACATATCTAGCATAGACATTCAATAAATAAGGAAAAAATATGCAGCTTTGCTTCAATCTAGAACTACTCCGTATTACCAGGTTCATGCAGGACTGTGGTTTCCTAAATTATATATAGCTTTTGCATGATGACAATGAGTCATTCCAGGATTCCCAAGCATATTTCACAGCTTCATGTTAATAACACATTGAAAGCCCTCCTTATTTCTGATACTTTTTTTCTTTCTTGATTATAAAACATGCATCAGCAATAATGTTCCTTGGCTTTTTCAAAAACCAATTTGATGATCTGCAATCTCCATTTCCACAGAGCTGTAATCTGCGTTGGATTATAATAGGCGTTATTTTAAAAGCAGGTTAAATTAAGGATATTGTGTGATAGTTTGCACATTCCAAGTCTCCTTTCTCTGGCATTGTAGACTGATCTTTTTCAATCTGTTAGCCACTATGTCATTCCCAGATTGGCTGGCATGGTTTGGTTAGAAGCTTTTCTGATTGTTCTTTTGTTGCTTGTTGTGTTTCTGCAGATGTTCCTTCAATTCCTGTAGCCTTCCAATTTGACATGACTGGAAGGCTGATCTAACCATCTTCTAGAATTGGAGATTCTTGTAAGCAGGGAAAGTCTTTTAAAGTATCTTGGATACTTCAGTATACTCATTCCATTTTTGATCCTCTTTGTATCAATTGCTCTCTGTTTATTCACACACCAATTCAAGATTGGAACTTCCTTCTGAGTTAAAAGACATTCCTTGTTTTTTCTTGACAGTTTCCATCTTCAATGTCAGTAGAAATGTCATTTTCATTCTGCTTCCTGTCTCTTCTAACACCTCTCTGAAATTCTTTGTTAACTTTTTTTCTAAGATATTTGTCTTTTGGAGGGAGAGGTGTTGGCTTCTCTTCTTTTTTGGACAGTTTCCACTGTTTGTTCTGACATCTAATTTGTTTGGTTCTGCTTCTTGAACTTTGGCAACCTCTTTTCATAATCTTCAGTTCTCCAGCTCCCTATTAATGAGATTCAGAACTTCAAAGTGATTCTTGATATTCTCCTTAAAATGGTGGGCATATGTCCAAGATAATATCTTTGAAACTGGTTGACTTTCTTTTCTAATTTGTGACTTGTCTTGAAATTGGCACATGAGTAATTTGTGATCTATTCCACAGTCAGTCTCTGGTCACATCTTTGCTGTTATAACTGATATAGAACTGTTTTCACCTTTTTTTACAATAATTGTGATTTCTTACACTTTTTACACCAATAATTGATTTCCCTGGACTTCATCTAATAATATTCATGCATATACTGGTAGGTATCATTTTATTATTGGAAGACTATGTAAGATATGAAGAAAGCACTGGATTGAAGAAGTTGATAATCCATCCTCCTGCTTCTATTTTGAATTTGACTATGCAACTTACCATCTTCCTCTTCAGTGAAGCATTTTCATCATTGCTTGGAGCATAAACTGCAACAGAAGTTTAAGAAATGGTTGACATGTCAACTCCATCATGTTATTTTATATTGAGGGGGAAAACTAGAAAATGCAGACGACTGAGACCAGTGCATTGAGCCTTTTAAGCATGCATTCCTAGGCAAAAGAGAAGGCCCTGTGACCAAAGGGCAGGACTGCATTCTTCTTTTTCAGTTTTTGATGGCCCTATTCTCTGGGATGGTTGTTAAGTTATCTGAGATGTCCAAACTGATGTATACAATGAAGAAATCATGCTTAGTCAAAATATTCATAACTATAACTGTCATGATAGGAGAAGACAACTTTTGCTAGTATATTGAAGTTGTAGCTTCCATAAAATCATCAAGGAAAGTAGTTTCATAGTTGATTTTGGGAAATAAGGAGTAGCAGTACTTTCTAATATATGTAACTGATGGGGCATTTACTGCTGCAAGACAGTACAGGCAATTTTTGCCCATGCTTGAGCTTCAACAAAAAGTGTTGAAGCAAAATCATGAAGAAAAGCTATTAAACTTCATGGCTTACTTTTTATACTCTCCATGTTCTGGATCAGAGTTTCTTTGGAAGATCCCTTCTATGTCCATTCTTAAATGCACACTATTTGAGTGGCTATTGGGAGAAGAAGGAATTTGCCAGTGTGGATTTTTAGTCCAGTCCATGAGTGTGTGTGTGCTTGTGTGTGTGTGATTATCATATCCTTCTCCAATGCTTCTTCTTTTTAACAAAGACACATGCAATTCCATAACAAACGAGACATCTCCTAACTGGGCTTTGTAAATTTGCTGTATTGCTTCCTCACTACACCCAAGAAAGCTGCCGCCTATGAATGTAAGCAACTACATTGATTGAATGAGAAAGAAAATACAGCTGTCTGATTGTCTGTTAAGATTAAAGACACTTTTTTAAAACTGCAGTGAATTGGGTAAGCAGGCAAGGCTTGAATAGGACAGGAAGGGGAGGCAAGAGTGAGAGAGGTTTTTCTGATATTGGATACGCTGCAACTGTACACTTCCTTATTATTCCTACATGATCAAAAACATCAATAAAAAGAATGCGGACTCTACCAATGAATGTTCTGCATAGTTGAGGAGAAAAACCACTTTTTTCTGTGTGACACTCCTGCTTAATTAGTTGAGTCACATCCATGAAGAACAACTTTTTTGGCTGCTTTGGATTTTCTGTTCTTTCACCTCACATGTCACCCCCAGTAAAGACTTGCATAGTGCTTTTGCTTTGGTTGGAGTCTCTCTCTGTGATGGCTCAAGATTCTTTCTATCATAGTGGATGGAGAAAGTGAAGGAGCAAAAGAAAGGAGAAGGGGTTGGATTGATCTAGTACCGGTAGTAGAAAGAGGGTGGTATAAGGAAAAAGAAAGAGTTAATGGAAGAGAACCTGAAAAAAGGATCATGGACAATTTTGTCTTCCTTTGTGGATTGTGAGTCATTGGCATAGCAGAGTAGGAAAGATATGCAGAACATGTAAATAATAAGGCAAATGTCTCAGTTCCTCATGTTAGTCCTGTAAAAAAATTATATGATCAGCATGATTTTGAAGTCCACTTCTCTAGATTTTTTGGGTCCAGAGACTCTTCAAAGTCCTGCATCAATTCAGACTTTATCAAATGGCTGGTAAATTTGGATTCCTAGACTAAAAAGATGGGCTGCATCTCACAAGGGCAGGGGAAAAGGTATTTTTGGCAAACCTTATCCAGAGAGTCTTACATTAAACCCTGACAATAAGGAACATGGCTGCGCTGAATAACGAAGGAGATGCAGGAGTGAAATCCTACCAGTTCGGACCGGTTCGGGTGAACCGCTAGGGACTGTTGGCATCAGTTCACCGAATCGGTAGCAATCACCCCTGGTTGGCACCGCCCATGCCCAGCCAGACTCGATATTCCACAGAATTCAGCGTTAAATGCAGCAGAGAATCCTAACTTTTCTCCCTCCATTCAGAACTGAGCTACTGCAGCTTGCTCCTTTAAGGTAGTCCCCAGGAGGGAAGGGGCTGGGGGGACCATAAATGGAGCAGCAACTCCATTGTGAATGAAGGAGAAAAGTTAGGATTCTCTCTGAATTCTAAGTTTTCTCCCTCCATTCAGAACGGAGCTGCTGCAATGTGCTCCTTTAAGGTAGTCCCCAGGAGGGAGGGATCCATTCCTCAAGCTCAGCACAGACTGAGGGAAGGATGGTAGGCAGGAAAACTCCCCTCCCCATATTCCTGACATTCGGGACAAGGAGAGACTGGGAAGGGAGGGGCCCAGTGAGGAGCCCCTCAACATGAGTGATATAGAGTTGGCCACACTCACCCAGTCACATGACCTCCCTCCCAATAAGCTACACCCACAGAACTGGTAGGGATTATTTTTGCATCTCACCACTGAGGAGATGTAAGCTATAAAACGATTATTCATAAATCCTCAACACATAAGGATAATAGTAAACAGTGACATTTGAGGACTCCATTGTCTATACAGCAATGCCCAGATAATATGAATAACAAACAGGAGAAGTTAAAATTCCCAACACAAGAAAGTAAAAATGGTCTGATCAGTTATTTCACAAAAAAATTGGTGTAATCATGATTGTAATATAGAATTTCATGATTGAATATCTAACAGACCTTGGGAACACAAAGGAAGGAGAAGGACCAATGGAGAAAATATTTTTTAGTCCGAGGAAGGAAGAAGGAAGGAAGCATGGCAAAGTGATTAATCATAATTCTGTCTTAATTACACTAGGCATAAATTGATCTGGAGAATGGCTTTGGTAGACTTTTGAGATTATATTACCCAACTAGCAATAAAGATCATTCCAGAAATTCAAAGGTTTCTTGTTTTTTTATGTTCAACTGCCCAAAGGGCTTGATAAACTTGAGGATATTATAAACTCAGTTCAAAGGGTGGCAGACTGACTTTTGTAGGTAAAGAAATTACATGCCCGAGAAAAAAAATGCTGAATAAGGAAGCCCTACTGAAGGCTTATGGCTAAGATTAAAAAAAGATGAAGAAGCATAGGTGGTACTGTTTATAAAAACTACTGCAAGCCATCCACCAAGGCAAAGGATGGAGATGGTGTTTTTAATCAACTTACAAAACTCCCTGGAGCATGGACTCTACTGATAATGGAGATTTGATCTGTTCTAAGATTTGCTGGAAAATGATCTCATATTGTTTTTAAGATTTTATTCTTCATCTCCTGGCAAGCCATCCCAAACTCTCAGAGTAGAAGATCCAATATATTTCCGAATTCTCTTGCTTACAATAGAAACAAGGAAAGGATCCACCATCCTGGATCCAACCCTAAGCACTGAGAAGGGTTTGTTGGTGGACTGAAGGTTTCAGATTCCTTGGAGAAATCATCATATTGTGTTCTGATTCAAAATAATTAAATGAGGAAATACTGAGAAAAGCCAACTGTTTATGTAGGAAAGCAGATTTTAATAAACTCAGGAAGAACATCTTGACAAAACATCAAACACCAAATAAATAAACAAGTTAAAAAAATCCTGAAAACAAAATATTGAAAGTACAGCTACAAGTGATCCCAGTAGGAAGGTTAAAAGTCTGAAGTCTGAGCAGTGATATCACTGATAGGCTGAGAAAGAAAAAAGAAATGGAAGCAACTGATAATTAAGAATATGATGAGATGACAGAGGGAAAGAGAAAGAGATAGTAAAAGTGCACCAAAGTGCCATCATTTTGACATAACATATTTGAGAAAATAATATTATCCAGCAAACCCTCCTGAAAATCAATTGATAGCGCTGTTGTACCTTTTCTCCTATGAATCATTAAAACATAACATTCTCAGAATTTCAGCTACCAAAAAAATGATCTACCAACTTACACTGGAAAGTCCATAACTTTCAACGAAAAGGCCTTGCAACTCGAGTGAATTGATTTAGGCTGAGAACCCACATGCACAATACAACACAGGATCAGCTTTAGGCTAAGAACAAACAGGCAGAGGCCTACTGTGCCAAAGCTTAGGGAGTGCCAATACTTCCTCCTTCCAAATAATTCTAACAATACAAATCTTCATGTTGGTTGGAGATAGTTCCATCAGTCAATATGGCTGAGGGATCCATTGCACATAGCCATACCCACCCACATACACATCCACACATCCATCTTATTTCCCTTTCATGTATGCTGGAAACAGTTTACTTCCCGTTGTTGCACAGTAACCCTACTTATTTCACCTTTGTCTATGAAGGACCAATGGAAGTTGTTGTTTTTTTAATATAAACTTCTTATGTATTTAAAGTATTTTGAAGAAATTTAGGAAAGTACAATTTTGTAAGGTTTACTTCCTGTTACATCTCTTAAATCACAGCTTCACATTGCCGTCATGTGACGTTTCGTGACATTTTTCCCTTCACGGAGCTGGGTTGGGCATGGCCTGCATGTGATGCATTCAGCCTGTGGGCCGCCAGTTTCACACCCTTGTCTTAGACTAAGGTAATGCAATCTAGTACCTTCCTTCTAAACCTCCCCAATTCCCAGCCTTCCATACCGTAAGAAATTGGAATAATATTTTCTACATTTGAGTCTCATGCATCCCTTTTCATCAATAGTCATTTTAGATTACTATCTTGAGTTCCATAGAATTCTTTATAGGTGTAATAATAGTATTCATGATGCAAAGTGGTTTCTATTTCACTACCACACACCCCAATCATTAGGCACATTCCTTGATGTCACAGATTAGCAAATTGTAGCACTGAGTGGTCTTTCTGAGTCAAACAGCTTTATTCATTTTTCTCCAGTTGATCTATTTGCATATATCAGCACCATGCATGGGCTTAAAACCTGAAATTCCTTTGGAAATGAGAAGTCCGCCTATTACATATCCAGAACTATGGATCCTCTCCATCATCTTGGCAATCTATGTGTCCAATCATAGCAGAACCAGTAGATTATTAAGGATATTAGCTCACCTACAAAGCAATTATATTTGTTGAACAAAACATCAGTGTATATCCTTTGCTCTTAGGATGTTTCCAGGTGAGGAGAAATCCTTCCTATAATACACAAACTTTAAAAAAATGGTTTGTAGGTTATTTAGTACTTTCCATCCTGTCCTCTGCCAAGTCCTTTTGAACCCTTCTGAATATCACAGGTTTAAAATTCAGATACCAGAGAGCACTATCAATAGCAAAGCTACCATACTATCTCTGACCTGTACCATTTTGAATAATGAGACTACCCCTATTGTACTACTTTTTCAACCAATAAGAATAATAGGAAAGAAAACCAATTATTTGGTATGATTCCAAAGAGGATTCATGTCAGTTTTTATCCTTGATCATTTTTGTGAAGAAGAAAAAAGTCATATAGAGGAACAAAAATATTTCTCCTGGCAAAAATGCTGGCATTTCCTTGAGGATTCCAGAGATGATGGTATATCACAGATACAGTATATTGCCTCTTTGGAAGAAAGGGAACATTTGTATTATTTAAGAACACGGTTAGAAGAGTAAAAGAGATTGTCCTTTCAGAACCATAGAGTTCAATGGAGATTGTCTAGATAGAGTATCAGTTTGCATGTCAGTTTACATGCATCAAGAACTGAATCCCTTTCAGTAATAATTTTGACCCAATAAAGGGATGGATATCTGCCTTAATTCCCAACTTGACAAAAGGAAGGCCACACTTAAAATAAATGAATCTATTTATGTATACAGCGCTCTTGGGATTGTCTGTGGTCTGATTATAGATGTTTTCTGCTTTGTGAATCACAAAATGTGCAATCATGACTTACTGCATACTGAAATATTCCAAATATTTGATTTTCATAAAGCAGTCGTTTTCTTTCCCCCCCATTTTTAACATTTGTTAAAAATGTCCAGGTTCCCTCCCTTCAGAGAAACTGATTTTTTAAAGAAATAAAAACAAACAAACAAGAAAGCATCCTTTGAGATATTTTATGTCCTAGGCAAATTATTTACTTTGTATTCCACATCTATGCCACTCTGATTGTACAAAATCATGTCAAATGTACAACTTAAAAGTTAACAGTTTCCTTTAGTTGCTTGTTCTCAAGAAATGTTTGATTTAAGAGAAAGAGGTCTGGGTCTAAAACCTGAGCTCTTTAAAGATGGAATGTGATCTAATCCTTTCGATCATTTATCTAGTAAATTTCCTTCCATAAATTAACACAGCTCTCTCTGGAATGTTGTTATCGAAATTTCCTCATCAAATGGCGTGCAATCCTGTTTGCTCTTTGTAAGCAATAGAGCTGACATGAATGAGCAATGAATGTCAATTATCATACAGTCATAGTATGAATGAATTGGCTCTTTATAGAGCTTCTAGTCCAACCTTCTGCTTAATGCAGGAATCCACCCAATTCTCTCAGATAAATGGCCATCTAACCCTATTTGGCAACTCCAGTGAAGGGAAAATGTGGCACTCTCATAAGCTGACTGTTGTACTGTTTTATTTCAACTCATTGGTCCTCGTCCTACTCTCAGTTTCAGCAGAATATAGGTGCACTCTTTCTTGTATTTGAGAGATTTTTAGATATTTATGGACTGCTCTTATATTGCTAACTTGTTCTTCTCCATTGCAAGCTAAATTATAAAGTACACAGCTCTTTTATCATGTCTTATGTCTCATTGTGCTTCTTGTCATCCTGGTAACTTTCCTCTAAAGCTACAACAGCTTCTCCATGAACCTATTCTATTGCAATACCCAGAACTGAGAACAGTACCCAAAAAAAATACTTTTATCAGCAATGAGCACCATCCTGTTGGATTTAGCCCAGTGTTCAAGTATGCTGGAATTATTTTTAATGGTGATTTGATGTTTCCAATCCCCCTAGTTTTGGTTTCATCTGCAGTGGATGTGATAAGCATTCATTCCATTTCCATGGTCTAGATCTTGGTCTAAACCTTGACAACTATAAGATGTATGACTTTCAGAATTCCCTACTCCTCCCCCTCAAAAAAATTCAAATTATGTCCAGTAACTTCTCTCTTTTTTGGTGCTGTTGAGTGAGCATTGACTCCTGGTGACTGCCTGGACAGTTCCCTGCAGTTTTCTTCGCACATTTTCAGAAGTAGATTGTCCTACTCTCTTTCCTAGGGCTCAGAGAAGGAATGGTCCAAGGTTACCCAAGTGGTTTTGTGCTTAAGGACTAAAATCACACCTGGTTTCAAGCCAGATGCTTTAACCACAACCCCAAAATACAAAAACTGATCACTTAGCAAAAAAACATTATTCTCTATTAGTGTCTACTCAAACGTTTTGCACTTAGAAGGACTATCTTTTTTTTAAAACAATTTTTATTTTCCACAATATTAATTTTACATTTCATTTTCATATATCATATTTTTTATATA
>JANHFT010005280.1:62009-73983 GCA_032467955.1 Pseudoxenodon macrops | reverse complement strand
TATAACACAATGAATTCTCCATTTCTTAATTTTAACCTCAGTCTAATCATTTCAACGCAGTCAAACAATTTTTACATATCTCTTCTTCCCTTCACTTAGAAGGACTATCAATTCTGCTTCCCAGGGATAATAAATTGGACAACACAGAAGTATATCAGTAACTCTCTCACGTTCAATATAAGAATAGATATAAGGTTGATCTTGGAAAAGAAGACCATTATATCTCTTGATTAACACCATTGAAGGGAAAGAGTCGAGGTGTGTTGGAGATAATGCCTTTTGATGATGTAGAAATTTGGAACATATATTTAGATATGGGGAAAGGTGGGTAAATTAAATGGTAGATCTGTCCCTTTGCTTATTGAGGTCTTAAATTCCCTGTTTATTTCAAGATCTTTCCAGGCTTAGCACACATAGTTTTTTAAATTTTTAATTAATAGATAACCTAATGGGTTAATTATCTAAAACTAACTATCTTTGTAGCATAATGGTTATTCCGACTGAAGGGATCAATTATATATCCCAACGTTTGTTGCACACTTCCAGTATTGATATTTTATCTTTGTCATAATGCAGATATTCTATAAATTCTTTCCACATCTCCTTGAAATTATTCTTAACTTTAAAATTTGTTTTCAGCTTAATTTTTCTGCATTAATTTTATATATATGAAATTCTGAAAGCATTTCCTGGTGGGATCAAGAAATTGCCACAGTGGAAGGTCACTATCTAGCATCACAAATGGATTCTCTAGAACATCCCCTTCTCTTTTATTCCCCTCACTCAAGGCCAGAAACCATGCCTCTGTTTGGATGGTCTTTCCAACCATGTCCACTTTCCACCACCTACCTGCCACCTTCCTGTTTGCAATGGATTTTCAAATTGCTTCAGGTCCAATCACCTAGGACAGGGGTTAGCAACCTGTGGCTCTGGAGCTGCATGTGGCTCTTTTATCCCTCAGCTGTGGCTCCCTGTTGCCGGTCAGCTCCTGTCTTTGGTTAAGACAGGTAGAGGAAAAAGGACGCTGCACTAGGAGGAGACTCTATGGTGGGGGAACCAGGCTTCCGGTTTACAGAGAAAAAAGGACCCTATGCTACAAGAAAACTCTATAGTTGGGGAACCAGACTTCTGGTCGGCTCCAGAATTGAATGGGGGGCTTCCGGTTAGGACCTTTGTGGCTCTTTGAGTGTTTAAGGTAGCCGACCCCTGACCTAGGAGGATAAAACCATGTATTTTTATTCTCCAGAGTGGAAGACTTCATTTCCAAGAAGACTCTAAAATCTATTTTGGGCAGTAAATTATCCTGGGCCAGCATTGAGTACAGATCCTGAAGGATAGACAGTGTTATGAACATAAGCATATTTAACTGGACTTTCGTTTGGCAGCACTAATGAAAAAAAATGTTGCCAATCCCATTGTGGAAACGTAGTCATAATTTTGTCAAGCATATGATTATTAACTGAACGCATGGCACTGTAATGAAGTGTTGGACCAGGGAAGAGAAATATTTCTTGGCATCAGTGGGGATATATCAGATTACTCTAAACTGCGTTTAAAAAAAGAAGAGGGCTTCCACTCATTGCTAGTCATGGAGCAAACTGCATAACAAGTATTTCTGCCGCAGTTAGTTTTCAGCTGCATTTCAGAAAGTTTCTGTAGCATAGCTAAATTATATTGCTGGCTGTCAAATTTCAAGGGGAAAAAAATTAGATGTAATTGTCACCACTATGCTACAAGTGGCTTTTATTAAAATAGAATTTACAATGGAATCCTATAAAATGACAATAGATGCCAAAACATTGTTTCACAGCTGGAGATAACACGAAATAACAAAGGAATTATGGCTACAGTCCTAATTGCATGTACTTGGAAATGAGCCCCCTTTGTCTCGCTGGACCCTCCTCCCCTCCTAAGCAAGCATGCTTTAGAGCAGCCAAAAATATTATATTTGATTTAAAAACTGACAGTCAGTTCCAATTACCAAACATACCATAGTTATACTGTTATGACTGCAAGACCCAGTAGGGTTCTAGGCTATAAAAACAATCCAGAAAAATTCTTCTTCTTCATGCAAGGTTATCTATAATGTAGCATTATTATGGACTACTAGGTATACCATTGATTTTGGACTGAAAAAGGTTGTGATCAACTTTCTAAAGTTCACATTATAGTCCAATATTATACTGAGCTTTGGATACTTTCAGCATACGTATGAAGAATGTATCTGAACTGAACACCAAGAGTTATGCCTTTGTAGCACAGAAGCCTTCATGTGCCTGCAGAGAGGATTTGATATAATCAATCCATTATTTGCAAGGTGGTTTAGTGAGTCCAAGTTTTTGCTATAAAACAATGTAGCTGGATGACAATGTTTAAACTAGTGAAGACTATCTCAGTCTATCCTTTGTCACTTAACTGAAGTAACTAGAATGAAATTAGATTGTTTAGGGCAATGATGGCTAACCTATTTGCCATCTTGTACCAAAAGTGGGGGGAGCAGAGGGGATCACGCACATGCATCCATGATGCAATGCCTTCTCCCCTCGCGCATGTACACACAACCACCCCCACATTGCCTCCTGCACATGCACACAGGACTCACTCCGGTTGGCCCGTTGGGCATTTTTTTGCCCTCCCCAGGATTCAGGAGGCTTTCCTGAAGCCTGGGGAAGGCGAAAAATGGCCCAATGGGCCTACCAGAAGTTCATTTCCAAAGTTCTAGCAGGCCCATTGGGTCTCTTTTTCGCCATCCACAGGCTTTGAGGTTTTCCTGAAGTCTGGAGAGGGTGAAAACGGCCTCCCTCTGCCTCTCGAAGGGCAAAAATCAGCTGCCCTCAGATAGGGCTCCACCTACCACCTGTGGCATGTGTGCCATATGTTCGCCATCACAGGTTTAGAGTAAAACATTCAGAGATTCTTTGAAACAGGGCAAAGTGCATGTGTGTGATATGTAAATTCAAAATGCCACTATTAGTATTATGGCCACATCGAGCACAATTGTTTCCAGGCAGAGAAATAGGAAATGTTTCATTTCAACATGCCAATTGCATCATCACTGATCTGCAAAGAGGGAACAAAAAAGCAACAATGAATCAAGAACTAAATTAGGATGGATGTGCAGATGATCTGGCTCTAGAGGTAATGCTCTAAATGCAACTAAAGGTAATGCCCATGTGTGCAGCTATTTGTGCAAATTTGATTTAAAGATCTAATGTGTGGAATAGGCAATCTGGTTCCCTAGGGTAGATATTCCCCAACCTTTTTGGCTTTGTGAACTAGTCCCCAGAGGAGAGAGGTTGGTTCTGCATAAGGGATGGGCAAGCACGCATGCAGATCCATTTGCGTGAGCAATGGACACTCATCCGCTGTTTGCATGAGTGAGGATGCACACACATACACTCACCCACCACTTCCATGGCCCTGTTCTGAAAGGCTTAAGGCCTGGTAGTAGGCTGCGGTCCAGAGGTTTGGGACTCCTACTCTAGGTGACTTTTATTACATCCACATCTTGCCCTTAGCTTGTTTATGGAAAGACTTTGCAGAAATCAAGTTGCTTCCACAGCGTTGCTGTCTGGAAGATCACAATTTCTGACAATTTTGTTGGTATCAGTGGGATTAGTAAGTGGTGTCAGTGGTGTCAGTAAGTTATTGATTTTAGAACTAACAATCAAAATCAACAAACAAAACAATTAAGTACTATGCCAATAAAGGAAGACTATATAACTGCCAGCTGAAGAAAAACAATAAAGGCAAGAGGAAGAAGGAGGAGGAGGAGGAGGAACTATTTATAATGAAAATTGTGTTTGGCCAAATTAGAAACAGTTTAAAATCATTTTGAAATTAAAATGTTTCATTACTTTGGATCTCTTTCCCCATTATTTTAACATCATATATCTTATATATCCTGAAATATCTTGAACCTGTGACTGTCCTCCCAGATGCTGATCTTAAAACACTAAGAATACTAGATGGACTGACCAATGTACTTTCCAACTGCAATACACAAAAATCAGAATCCAGCTTGCATCCCAATCCTAGTTTTGTTCTTAGCTCATATTATATATCTCCTAGTGTTAATTCTGAAAGAGTAATAAAAGGATGGCATAGCATTAGAGGGGTTGCATGCTATGGAAAGGGGATTTGCTTTCTGATGGGAAGTAGAGACAGGTGAGAAAGAAACTACTTGTCCCCAAGCTCCATCATTCCTAAAACAAAGGCAACTTTCCAGTAATTTTTTTGTGCCCCATAAGAGCTAGCAGTAAATTGGCTCATCTGCCCAGCAGAAATGCTGATGTGGGACAACAGGGACGTGGAGCTATCCATAAATGGTTGAAATTCCTGAAAGGCAGATGCCCTTGTTGACCCATAGCAGTGACTTGTACAATGCTGATATTTTTCCATTCCTCTTTTTTTTTAAAGTGGCTTTTCTTTTTGTTTCTCTAGCCTCTCATTTGATGCCTCTGGAATGTGATTGCTTCCTACCTACCTAACAAGAAACGTTTGACCTTTGACTTCTGCCTCTGGAACATAATCTATTCTTATCTGGATCATATAGTTGCCTGGTTCTTGCTGCTTATTCTGCCTCTTAAACTGACAACCAGCCCTTAGGTGATTCTCAGATATGATTGTTGATATTAGAAGTGGAAAGTCCTAAGCAAAAATTAGGTAGATTTATTTCATGCAAGAATGTTGTTGTTTTTTAGTGTCAGTTGTTTTGTAACACAATTTCTGTGCGTCCTTCAGCATACATAAAATGAGCAGTAGAAGTGGGGGAAAAACATTGTTAAAAAGCATTTATAGAAGAAAACAGACAAACAAACAAAGGGTGTCTATTAAATGATTACTATTTCCATATTTATCGTATATTTATTTCTAAAATATTTAAGAAACATTTTAATATTAAAAACATCTCTGAAGCTGTGTTTTTAATCATTGTTTCTAGAAGATACATTGAGTACCTGTCAGTGATGAAAATGCAGGGAAGAAATCTCTCAATAAATAATATATGAAACAAAAAGTATGTGCATTTGAACCCTTGACTACAAAACTAACTTGCAAAACTGTATTCGCAAAAGTTCTTTCAAAAATTTCAGGGATTCATAAAAAAAATGCAGAAAGAATGCCAAAACAAACTTATCATCAAAGACGGAGAGAAACGAAGTGAAAACAAGTTTGAGAGGTCTTCACTTACTTCTGCCAAAAACTATAGTCCTTTCGCCATATGATTTCACAGAATTTGATAGAAAAACAAAAATGAACAATACACTTACAGGACAGGTAAAGTCTTCATCTAGATCAGGGATGTCATGTGACATATCACAACTTTCTCTCCCTTTACTAAAGAGGGCATGGGCATGGCCAGTGTGTGACACATCCAGTGTGTGACACATCGGGCCACGAATTTGACACCCCTGATCTAGATCCAGTGAAATTGTCCATTGCAGAGCTGAACATGTCTCTTATATTATATCATACGAATGTTCTGCTAAACTCTAAACATTTGAATGGCCATATTGCACTTTTTATTCAGTGTCACCTCTTATATTCTTTCTGACAGTTTCTACCAAACATCTTCACAGGCATAATTAACATAATCCCCTGTCATATTTGTATTCATTCTTGCAATCTTTCTCTTTGTTTATCAGAACAATAACCATATTCTTCCAATTATCACTCTTTACACACAAGTTAAACAAGTCATTTAATGTTTCCATATGCAAGTTACAGCCATGTTTTAAAATGTCATTGATTACAGCATCTACACCTGAAGCCTTACTATTTTCTCATAATATTTATTACATTTTTCACATACTTTTTTTCTTGGACACTATTACTTATACATTTTGTTGTATTCTTCACATATCACTATCAACCCTAAAATACTTTTTCTAACAGTACAACACTTCAGTTTTGACTCTTGTCGCTTATTTTTAAGTCTCTTCTTTCTGCTCTCTGTTCAATTCCCTTCACCTGCTTCCAAAATGTTTTTTTTTTAATTGCCATCAAATTCCCTCTGCATTTTCCCTGCATTTTTTTAATCTTAGCCAAGCCTTAGTCTTTGGAACTAAATCCTTTGCAACTATCATTTTCTCTCTGTATACATGATGAAACACATGATTCTACTGGAAATGAGAAGATAAACACGGTGAAGATATACACAATGATTTTCTTTCATCATTGTTTTTGCAGCATTTTCTTGTATCGGAGATTTGAGATAAAATTACTTGAGAGACTGATCACAAAGAAGAAAAATAATAATTAAAAAGCACTGTACCTTAATTGATTAGGAACTCAATATGTGCCTATCCAAAACTATTTAAAAATGAAGAAAAGAGTAGCAAGGAATACCACCTGCTTCCATTTGGCAAATCATCTGTTTATATATCAAAAGCCTTTTCTTTAATGAGCTTATTAAGGAATTTAAGGTCTTCATCACATATCACTTTCAACATCAGTCAGGACTGCCATCATATGCTTGAGCTGCACATTTGCTAGCTGCCAGACTGCTATAAACTATGGAGGGGGAGAGGGAAGGGAGGAGGGGAGGCTAACTGTTCATGGCTTCTCTATACTGTAATCCACTTGGCTTTTAGTAAAGTAAACCTTTCACACAGAACGGAGTGAGTGGTCATTCTTACTTATGGGACCAATTTGGTGCAGGATTGACAATCAGGTTTCTTTAGATAATCCCTTTGTCTGAATTGGTCCTACAAGTACTTGACCAAAAATCCTTAATAAAAATTATATACAAAAATGTAATATGTCTGTATGGGAAATGCCTAGTGTAGAAGTTGGTTTTTAATACTTAGGAAGATATCTGTGGAAACAATTTAAGGAAAAATAAAAGACCAGTACTGCAGCATTCCACCAGTGTTTGGTAAAAAGTACGAGATCTTTGGTTCACAGTGTAAACAGAGAGAGAATCATACTAAGGTACATATAGTATTGTTGCTGATAGACTTTTGATGCACCAAGTCAACTTTGCAGAGTGGTGGGTTGAGTTGGTAGTTATAAAGTACTATATACTGTACACCATATAAGATGAGCATATGTTGGTGATTGTTCTGTGTACATGAAATGCAGTTATAGTTACACTTATCAACAGTCATTCCAAGAAGAAAAACATTGTATGTGGTTAGAGTGAAAACTCTCTCTTTCAAATTTCGAACTGTTAGTGTTCATCCTAACACCTTACCTAAATAGCTAATTCTTTGACTATGATTTTACCAACTTTTGCTGCCATTAAAATCCTATAATGGGAGATAGGAAAGTTTTAGATGTATGATTGACACTCTACTATCCCAGCACTACAGTCCTGTCAGACTAAAAGGCAATCATCCCATAAAATATCTTCCATTTGATGCATCCAGCCACTTTAATATGCTTACGATGTTTAATCTACTAGGCAGTTTATAGCATTAGATGCTTCACCCATTGATAAATGTGATTATGTCAGACCACACTTGATCCTTGATCTTTGTCTGATTTTTGATCCACCCCATTTTCTTCGCTAGAATTTTCCTATATCTGTTCTTTATTTAATAGTTCCAGTCAATACATGCAATGAATAAGGAAGAGGTGTCTTTTAATACAGAGCCCTTGAACATAACAGAAATGAGCCAAGTAATTGTTAAAAGGATAGCTCACAGGCCTTTTATTAAACATTAATTGGCAGGATATTTTATGGGGGCAGAATCTAATTCCATTAAATGATAATGTGCTACAAGAGGTCACAGAACAAAATTTGATGGTTCATATATTTTTGCACCTAAAAAGCAAGAGTAGGTAAGACAAAAAAGCAATAGGTATTTGTGCAAGAGAAAGGACAATAAGCATCACCAGGACAACGATTCAAATAACATTCAGTTAGCAATATTGTGTAAATATCAAACCACAGACAACTGTAGGGCAGCCTCCACACCTTTACCCAATCAGTTCTCCAAGTAAATTAGATGTGGACAGAGTAACTAAATGCTCCTCGTTACAGGATTCAGCACTGATGCCTGGAAGACTCAGCCCATGCCAACCAAATTAGATATATACATTATAATATAACCATGTCTTGCTTTTTTTAGAACAAACATGCATATGATGGAGACATGGTAAGCATCCTGAAACTCAGAAATTAGACTGAGAAAAGACTCTATAGGACACTGCACGCCAAAACAACTAGACACAAGGACAGTTTTTTTTCCAAATGCCATCACTCTGCTTAACAACTAATTCCCACCACACTGCCAAATAATTTACTAAGACTGTATTACTATTATTATTATTCTCCTCCTTACTAATATCTAGCTGTTCCCACTTATTACTATAATCATGTTGCTTGTATCTTTCAATTATATTGTTTTTATTTGTTTCCTAGTACGATTTGATAGCTTATTAGTAACCTTGACTATTACTAAGTGTTGTATCTTATTATTCTGGATGAATGTATTATATTCCCCTTATTTACACTGAGAGCATATACACCTAAGACAAATTCCTTGTGTGTCCAATCACCCATGGCCAATAAAGAATTCTATTCCATTCTATTAAATCCCCTTTAGTTCATTTGCATATTGGGATGTTTGCATATTGGGACCTGCTGTGTAATGCCTTTGTAACAGGCTAGAAGGGTCACCAGGCAGTATATACATTTAGCAAATTATTATTCTTAAGAGAAATTTCAAGCACTTTCTAAACTTGCGTAAGATCTGCTTGGCGAAGCAGAACCATGCTAGAGTTTTAAAAGCATGTTTAAAAGCTCCCTCCTCTCCACAGTAGAGATTATGATCTGTGTGGTGGGGGAGGGGCCTGCTTAACTTCCCACCCACCCCCCTTGACAGGAATGAAGTAACATTGCTTTTGGCTAAATGCATTTAACCACATTCAAAGCTGCGTGTGGTCTTGTCTTGTGATTTTCATATCAGAAAGCCCGTCCAAGAGATCTGGTGTGTATATGTGTGTGTGTGTGTATATATATATATCTTCTCTCCCCAACAAGATCCACATAAATCTTACAAGTCAACAACATGCGTTATGACGGAGCCCGCTTGATTTATCAAAAGGTGGTGAAATGCAGTTATCTGCAGCCTGTCAAACACTTTGTTCCATAGATCTCATTTTTCAGACACATTGGAAAAGAAGAGAGAAATGCAAAACAGGCTCTGGAATAATGGGAAGACCAGTCAGCCCTCATCTTCTGCATCCTCCACCCTCCCCTCCACACCTCCACCATCTGTGTTAAACAGAAATTCTGCCTTTGACTGCAGCTGTCTTCTCTGCAGCTTTGATGACAGTTGAAAATATAAGTGATTGATTTTTACCTGCGCCCGGGGTGTGGTGGAACAAATGGGAGAGATGGCTGAGTCTGAAGATGCAGAGGTGATTTGGCAAAACTGTTTAGCCCCTGATATAGATCGCCATAATTAAAATACAGGTAGTCCTCAAATTACAACCATTTGCTTAGTGACGGTTCGAAGTTACAATGACGCTGAAAGAAGTGACTTTTATGAGTGGTTTTCACATTTATGACCATTGCTGCATCCCACAGTCACATGAGCAAAATCCAGACGCTTGACAACTGATTCATGTTTCTATCAGTGTCCTGGGGTCCCGTGATCGACATTTGTGACCTTTTAACCAGCAAAGTCAATAGGGAAACCGGATTCACTTAACAACCACGCCACTAACTCGACAACGGCAGGGATTCACTTAATAGCTGTGTCAAGAAAGGCCGTAAAATGGGGCACAATTCACTTAATAACTATCTGACTTAGAAATGTTGAGTTCAACTGCGGTCGAAGGTCCTATTATCTTCGGAAGTACTTATATTTTATCTACAATGACATTGCTGTCATCCCAGTAAAGTTGATTCACTATCATTTACTGGTTTGCTAAGCAAAGCATTGTCATATGGGCTTAAAGGGTCTCAGGATTGTAGGCAAAAAGGAACAATGTACGTCAAGAGATGGAGCACTGGCGAGAGGGAGACAGAGTTGAATTATTTTTGTCAGTTTCTTCTCTTTTTTTCAAATCTAGAAAAAGTAGATGATTTGAAATCATTTTTTTTCAAATCATCTATGAGTTAGGGTTTTTGAGGGTTAGGGTTTTTTAACTGTAGGCTCCAAATTGCATTTTACACACTTTTCTTCGCAACCTTGCCTGATATATACAAGTAGTCTTATGGCCAAGGGTTGGGTTTCAAAAATTTTAGCCCAGGGTTCTCTGCCCGGTTGCTGGGTGGGCATTGCCATAGTGGATGTGGCCTAGTCAGCCTCCTGCACCATGGTGGGGGGGTGTTTTTGCCCTCCCCGAGCTCTGGAGGCTTTTCTTGAGCCTCCTGGAGGGTGAAAACAGCCTTCCCAGGTTCTGGAGGCCCTATGGAGGCCGGAAATAGGCCAGTTTCCTGCCTTCCCGAACTTCCGGTAGGCCCGTTTTTCGCCCTCCCTGAGCCTCTGCGTGCACCCTGCACTTACCTGCATCCAAAACAGGCTGCGTGGGGACTCCTAGGAGGAGATGGTAGGGGAGAGATGGGCAGGGCCAGCCAGGAGTGGGATCTGGATGTTCTCCAAACTGTATAGAATCTTAGTTAGAGGTTCTCCTGAACCTCTGTGAATCCCCAGCAGCCCACCCTTGCTCTCTTACCAACCAATCAAAGTTATGACAGACCTCCCCAAGGCTGGATTTGAAGTTTTGACAGATGTCCCACCCACCCCCACAGTCACATGATCGAATTTTGCTCAGCAACCTTCCTAGAATGATGGCCATTTGCAACATTCCTCAGTTACATGACCATGGTTTACTATCCTTCTTTCTTTTCTTTTCTTTTTTTGCCGGAAACTAACATTTACTTCCAGTTTTTGGCAAAAAAAACACCCATTGCAGATAACGGATTCACTTAGCAACCATGGTGATTGCTTAATGACTATATGTTCAGTTAATGACTGTGGTGATTCACCACTGCAAATATTATTGTAAAATCAGTCATGTGATGACCTGCTTAACCTCTTATAATCATAATTCTGGGCTCAATGACAGCAGTATATCAAGGATTACATGTGCTGGTTTGTAGACCATTGTAGTTTGTTTTCAGAACTAAGCCCTTTTGTACATTTTTCCATCATATACTTATGAAACTCTTGATGCGCTGCGTGGCAAAATTCAACAGAGTGCAAATATGGAAAATTAAGTTTCAGGTTATGCATTTGTTGAACAAGCTAACATTAAATAAGTTCTTAAACATAGTTCTTAAATCAGTACTAAGCAGTTGCCTTCCAAATCTCCCACAATGATCCAAGGATAATTCAAATTCACTTAACAACAGTCTCAGTTAGAAATGTTGGCTCAATTGTGGTCGTACGCTGAGGACTACCTGTAACCATTTCTCAGCTGTGACTCCCGGTATCGTGGGAGTTGAATTTAAACCCCCTTCCATGTTTTTCTAGTGAAGATGGTTGCATGTTCCATCTCTTAACAGCAACGTTCCAAAGGTGCTTTTTCAAGACGTAATTGGACTTTCTGGAAAGTCCAGTTGCCTTTTGAAAAAGCACCTTTGGTACAACCCTGACCTGGGTGACTGAGAATCTCCATAGACATGTTAACAACAAGTTATTTATCAGGCGTGCCTCCGTTCAATATCTAAGAAAGGAAATCCCCAACTCCATGTTTATAGAGAAAGGTACTTGTACTGAATATGAATGGATAGCAACCAAATGAAAGCAAGAACTGAGGCTAAAGGCGCGAAAAATTAAATAATGAAAGCATTCCCAAATCCCTCCCTCCATGGACCCTGGCTGTATGTCCAATACCCAGGCCCCCACGGTGTCATGTGGGGGTGCCTCTTCAGGTGGGGCCATCCATCTGATATACCGAGATGGTTGACCTTGAGCTGGCTATAAACAAGTCCATTCAGCTGCACAGCAGATGATGAGAGCTTTCCTCCCATTACCTCCCTTTTGGTTCCCACCACGAGACATCTCCACCAGCA
>JANHFT010005280.1:44030-55034 GCA_032467955.1 Pseudoxenodon macrops | reverse complement strand
TTTTTCTACTTGCATTTTTTACGTGCTTTCGAACTGCTAGGTTGGCAGAAGCTGGGACAAGTAACGGGAGCTCACTCGGTTAAGCAGCGCTAGGGATTCGAACCGCTGACCTTTCTGATCGACAATTTCAGCGTCTTAGCCAGTGCGCCACCACGTCCCTTCGTATTAAAATACTTCGTCCCTTTCTCTATTGCGGAGACCGAAACTGGAGGCAGTATTCCAGGTGTGGCCTCACCACTGCAGTATAAAGCAATATTATCACTTCTTGTGATAATGATGTTGTTATCCCTCTGTTGATGCAGCCTAGGACTGCATTGGCTTTTTGAGATAAGCAGATTTAGCCCTACTGTGACTGAAAATGTGGACCCCCTAAATTAATAAGTGATCATACGCTCAAACGTGAAGGAATTTACAATGTGTGCACAATTATTAGGCAAGTTGTATTTTTGAGGATGAACTTTATTATCGAACAACCAGTGCTCTCGATCAATCCAAAATATTAATCAACCCTTAACCTGAATATTTAAGAAAGTAGAAGTGAGGTTTTGCCTTCCTTAGGAGAACATCTATATGTTTTTGGGCAACTGTTGGGGTGCAGAATTATTACGCAACTAAATGAAAAATGAAAATGTTCCCATCTCACTCATTTATTTTCATCTGTTAAAGTGAGAATAATAAATAACTCTTACGAGTAAACATTTTTTTTAAAACCCTGTTTTTGTTGGCTATTTGCAACAAAATGTTTGATGGTTCTGTGATCATGCTCCAATATTTTAGCAATTTCAAGGGTGCTGCATCCCTCTGGAAGACATTTTACTCTATTTGACTTTTCAGAGTCAGTTATATCTCTTTTTTTTAACCCCTTTTGCTTGAGGAAAAGATGTTGCCTGACAATTACGCGCACCTTGTTCGTTACACAAACACACATCACCTGATCTGCTTATATCCACTATGCTTTCCAGTTTTGGAAAAACAGAATAACAGAGTTGGAAGGGATCCTGGAGGTCTTCTAGTCCAACCCCCTGCCTAGGCAGGAAACCCTACACCACTTCAGATAAATGGTTATCTAACGTCTTCTTAAAAACTTCCAGTGTTGGAGCATTCACAATGTCTGGAGGCAAGTTGTTCCACTGATTAATTGTTCTAACTGTCAGAAAATTTCTCCTTAGTCATCGTGGAGTTACTACAGGTTCTATAGAACCAGATAGAACTGGTAGGAACCCACCTCTGGTTCAGACAAAGTTAAAGATGATCTCTGTTTTTCTCAAAATCTTGCTAAGAAAACTGCTGGGACTAATCCAGACACTCACCAAGAATCAAAAAAAGGCACACACACACAGGCATTAAAATCCAACAGAAGTCTTTCTTATCACAGAAAGCTCTGAATATAATTAAGGAAATTGTATTTGTAGCCACAATCTGAATGAAAATCACATTTCTTATTGAACTGCTTTTAATGAAGAATCTTGGGGGAGCACCCATCATTGTTCACTACCCACTGGCCACTGGCTTTGGCTTCTTACTGTTTCTAGGCCACATACATTTCCTTGACTTTTCCCGGACCTTCTTAGGGTATGGTCCTGGCAGAGATTGACCCAGAAAGCCATAGTGAGTCATTTTTGGTAAGAAAATAAGGCACTTCTGACAACTGAGACATTCCAACTCGTTAGCAACTGGAAAAAGCATGAAAGAACAACGCCATAATGGAAGACTACAGGACAGGCCCTCTCCCCTCAGTGTAAGTTTCAGAGGAAAATGCCATACCGCCACTATAAACAGCTTAACAGGGGATTATGAACAATAATGTTACTATTTTTATAACATTTATTAACTTTCGGCAATTTCAAAGATATCTGTATACATAGTCTCAAGAACCACATTCCTGTTAAATCCGTCAGGTTTATTACCCTATGACAGTATTTCTCAACCTTTAGGATGTGTGGACTTCAACTTCAAGAATTCCCTTTTTGTTGGCTGGAGAATTCCGGGAGCTGAAGTCCATAAATTTGAAAGCTGCCAAGGTTGAGAAATACTGGTCTAAGATAAGTCTTCTCATAAGATCAAGGCTGAATTAGGTAGATCCCAGTTCATAGCTCACATTACAGTCCTAAAAACTCTCATTCAACAGAGCCATTATGATAGAGAAAATATTTCCTTGGTAAAATCAAGGCTACTACCTCATTATTCTGAAAAGCAAAAAACAATATGAGACTAAATTTAAAGACATTAGAATATTTATAGAAAATTAACCCCTTTTTAGCTCCCATCATCCAAAACAAGGTTACAGCATTGTGTTTTAAATAAGCAATGACTTTTTCTGGATTCTGATGCTGTCAACCAATCTCCTACAATGGTTTGGTTCATTCTTTACCTCCCACCTATTAAAAAAAGAGAGAGGTTGTGAGATTTTCACCATCTTTGCACAAAATTGTATGAAATGCTGGCATTTTTATGAACTTTTACCAAGCCATAGTGGGATTTCAGTAATTTCCCCTTTTTTCCAACATAATTTGGTAAATGAATTGATGATATTTTGAAGATGTGGATATTTAGAAATAAACTGGAGTCAGATTCCTAAGCAAGGTGCTGAACTGGTGAGGTCTGCTGGAATCTAGCTGCAAGCATAAATAGGCTTCTAAAAACTCGCAAGTAGAACACCCTGCTATGCCACCTCTATATATATATAATTGTTGAATTGTCTTTTCTCCTTCTATTTTCCCCACAACAACAACCCTGTCAGGTGGGTTGGGCTGAGAGCAAGTGACTGGTCCAAAGTTAGCTTTCATGCCTAAGAAGGGACTAGAACTCACAGCCTCCTAGTTTGTAGCCTGATGCCTTAACCACTAGGCCACATTGGTCTATAGACAATATATACATATACATTACTCAACCCATGCACAAAATACATATATGCATATACAAATTATGATGTCTCCCCTAATTCTCTTTTTCCCCAATACTCAATTACCTCATTTGCTTTAACTGTTTCTTGTAACCCCCAATTCTTTTTTTTTGTATCTTATCTAGTTCCATAATACCCTTCTTAAAATGTATGGATTTTAAGGGCATTATTGTATTCGTGGTTTTATTTTCAGTCTCTTTCCTAATGATACCATGCATGAAATTTGTCTTTTTTGTTGCAGCTGCTCACCGGGTGACATTTCCATCAAGCTGCCCATGGTGACTCCAAAGTTCTTTGTCGCATCAGTCACTGCCAGATCTCATCATTGTAAAGGTAAAGTTTGTATTTTGTGTGTGAGTGCTAAAGTGTATCCTTTTACCCTCGAACTGCATTTCACTTTTGTAAACCACTCACCCAGTTTTCTCTCCATAATACCTTTCTGGTTTTATCACTCCCAACACTTCTGTATTATCAGTAAATACATCATCAATGCAGTACTATTGGTATGGATTGTTTTGATTTGTGCCAGTAGTAAAATATTATAATTAATTGTGTTCCAATTTATTTAATCACCTGGAACTTCAGCTGCCAGGCTGTTGTTCTAGGTGAATAAATGCAGTAGCATTAATCTTAGATCAGGTTGCTGGAAAACATACTCCTTACTTTTGCTTTTTGGTGAATTATCTATTCTTTACTGTCTCTTGATAGGGAAAATTAAGTGAGAAAAATAGTAAAGTAGTCCTTGACTTATGACAACAAATTAGGACCAGAATTTCCATTGCTAAGCAAGGCAGTGTGTTAAGTGAGTTAGGCTGAATTTTATTAGCCTTTTTTTTTGCCAAACCACTACTGTTGTTAAGTGAATCACGCATTAAATAAATCTAACTTCTCCCAATGACTTTGCTTGCCAGAAGAAAGCTGGGAAGGACTCAAATAGTGTTCACATGGCCCTGGGATGCTGCAACATGCTAGTTTCCAAAAATGCCAGTTGTCAAGTACCTACATTTTGATCAAATGACCATGGGAATTAAGTGTGAAGGCTGGTCATAAGACAGTTTTGTAACTTTGAACAGTCGCTAACTGAATGGGTGCAAGTTGTAAGTCAGATGAGGATTTTCCCGCATGAGGAAAAAGATCAATAACTTTTTCCACTACTTCGGTAAGTTCAAAATCACCATCCCATTCATATCTTTTCAAATACCTACACAGCAATCCATGGTTCACATACAGTTTGGTCCTCTGAGTACACATATGCATTGTTTTGTCCTAACAATAATATTCCACATTTTTTGCCTCACCAATTGTGCACATATCTATTTCTTTTTTCTGGCCCAGCCAGCTGTGGGAATCACAATGCAGCGAAAGATGAGGAGCAATGGATGTGATCCAAACTGAATAAGCCTTGACAATAGTGGTTTAGAAGTGCTTATTCATTACCAAGCTACCTCTTAATCACCGTGTTAAAGACAAAGGATTCCCATTGGACATTCAATATGAGCCTGTAATAGGTCAGCTTTTCCTCAGAGAGGCATAGCCGTATGTTCCACCTGTGGTGCTGTGGTTGCTATGGTGTGTCTTGTTCTTTTCACTGAAGAGTACAGTGTAGGATCACGTACTATTCTGCTTACATGAGCAATCTGCACAGTTCACTGGGCCAGTGTTTAGACAAGCAGCCCCAGGACTAACCGGTTTGTCTATCATTTTTGAGATGCTAATATATTTACAGGAAGAAACTGAACAAGAAAAGCAGATTGGAACAAAATGGATTTTCTCTTCCAATTCGCTGGCATTTAAGAAGCTATGATGAGCTGAACTAAAGGCCCCCAAAGCTGTGAGTGACCTGGGTGCTGAATGGAAAACCAAACCAGTTGACTGATTCAACATGAAACATAGAGGGCTAATTTTGGATATTCTCCAAAATTGGCAAACCAATTAGAAAGGAAATGACTGACTTGAGCATTGGCCAGTGAAGAGTCTTTCTTGTCACATAAAGATCAAGTCACTCTACAATTTTGTTTTATTATTTTATTAATTGCAGGGGTACTTGCTTACTCCCATTGACTTACATATTTGCAGTGAGCCCGTTGTCTTATTCTGTTGGCTTCCCTTGCTTGTGGTAAGCTCTTTGCCTGATTATATCAGCAGCTCAAGTATGTGCGTGTAAAAGAGAAAATGATGGGTGAGCTAGTGGTTCTTAGACCATGCTGGGTACAGCTACCTGATTTTCAAAATTCACCCTATTGCCATAGCCTGCTCTTTTTCACCAATCTCACCCATTTACGATAGCTGCTAGAACTTGAGTGATGCTTTCCCAAAGCAGGAGAAAGAGTTTTCTAAGGACTGCTTCCAGACTACATATTTTAACACTGCCCAAAATATTCTGTTTCATTATTCAGTTAGGTGCAGAATTTCTGAACAGAATACGGTTGAACACCAGTTTGATAGCTAATAGAGAAAAGGATAGCTTTTGGGAACAAATTTGTTAGAAATTGAATTTCTCTCCAACATCTGTCAGAAAGGAAGGAAGGGAGGGAGGGGGGAGATTATGAGAGCGAAGGAGGGTCTGAGGGAAGTCCTGCCAGCAGTCTGCTGCCCTTTCCCCCTCCTCTCCTTTTGGTCTCCCATCATGAGGATGCTTTGGTTACAAAGCTGGATCTCCTCGCAAGGAGAGGGAGTGGGCTTCCCTCTGACCCACACACTTTGCCCTCCTGCACACACCATGAGCAACCTTGTCAAGGAGAGCGCGCACAGTAGGAACAGCCTCAAGGAGGAGGTAAGTGCAGCCAGGCGCTCCCTTGGGGAAGTGAGGCTGGGTTGGGCTGTGGGGTCCCAGTGCCCTGGGAGATTGAGCTGGACACTTGTTGTCCACTGCCCAGGGCTCTGGGAAGCCTGCATCACCATCTGCATGGCCTGAGAGGGACAGCCAGGTTTCTGTGGTGGACAAGTTTGGCACTTGCCCTGGTCTCACCTTCCTCTACTGAAGACAATGGATTCCCCCAACCCCACCTGGGCCACCACAGGTGCCCCCTGACACAAGTGACATGGAACTGGCCATGCCCACTCCAGTCACACCCACCCCAGTCATGCTCATCCACCCCCCTGAGTTCAACCACAATCCTGATGTGGCCCTCAATGGAATCGAGTTTGCCACCCCTCATCTAAGTACATCAAGATATGTAAGTAAAAGTTATGTTTTTGTGAGTACTTTTATATATTTTAAAATCAACAGATGTTAAAATTGATGTAAAATAAACCCAGGAGAGAAATTGCAATTTCAGCAATCCTTTTAGTAATGAGAAAAATTGAGTAGTTTTCCTTGCCAAGACTCTTGAGTTTTTATTGACCACATGTCCATCAAATCAATTGTCTCCAGGAAAAAAACAAACGATATGAGGATTTATTTGCAAATATTTTTTTACATAAAAATTATTTATTTCTACTCTAACTGAGGCCAATGTATTTCTTGGAGAAGTGGTTTAGTGGTTCCTATCTGCCAATTATCTTTTCCAGGACTCCACCAGAAGATAATACAATTCAGTTCCTCTCCTAAATTGAAACATGATTTTTGCAGACAGCAAACAGCCTTTTCTAAATTGTTTAAAAACACTACAGATAGAAATGACTGTCACTGTTATGCAGTTTATGACGATATTTGTTTAGCCCACAGCATCTGATGTAAAAAGAAACTTTTTAATCTGTAAACCATCCAATATCACTTAGATGAGATGGGTGGTGCAGAAATCTGATGCAAATAAATACCTACAGTTAGACAAAACAACTATAACATCTAAGTCACACACTAAGTTAATTCCCCACAAAATAGGTTGAATATGTGGATACTTTGAAACATAGTACCAGTACCTAGGACCTATTCCCATTCTAGTTGACTTTGATACAATCAGCTAAAAAAATGGTTTAAAGGAGAGAACTGTAACAAAGGATGTCTTTCTTGGTGGACTGCAATGTTGATTGTTGGGTATCTGTAACTATAGCTAAGAGATATTCCCAAAATCAGGAAAAGTCACAAGTCACTACCAACCTGGATGTAACAATGGTATGAACTTATATAATGTTGCTGAGTTGAATCTGTGACTTGGCGGTTGAGTTTGAAACCTGAATGTAGGAAATCCAGGATCCATCATGGCATAACGAATTTAGACATTATTAACCCAAAAAAATTTCTGTGTGATTCCGTGGGGCCGGGGGGAAATTATTCTGAATCATGGATGCAAAATGCATCTAGATGAACAAGCTCTGACCCGAATTAGCTTCATATACTGTATTATTTATTTCATTTCATTTATTTAAGACATAGCTGCTCATCTCATAACCAACTCTGAGTGACTCACAATCAAAAGTTAAAACAGCAGAAAAGTGATGTTAAAACTATAAAACTAAATACATTAAAAACAACAAAGGCCTGGCATCAGGTCAAACTTCTGTCACCTAATCTTATTGAAGGACTTGGGGTGGGTGGAAAACCAGGTCTTCAAAGCTTTTCAGAAAGCTAAGAGGGTAGGGGCTCTTGAACCACAGGGGGCAGAGCAAAGGTGGGATTCAGCCAGTTTGGACCGGTTCGGGCGGACCAACGATCAGCTGAGAGTGAACCGGTTCGCTCCAACGATCAGATAGGCCCGTCCGCCTACCCTTGCACTATACCGACCTATATTTCCTTTGTTTAAAGCCCAGCTGATAGGCGCAACAGAGCAGATTGCTGCGCCTCAGCTGTTTTAGTCACCAGGGCTGCAATAGAAGGTAAGTTTTAGAGTTTTTTTTCAAATGCACTGAGAGTGCATAGAGAGCAAGTTTGGCACGTATGCGAAGTGTGCACGAAGTGCGCATGAAGTGTGCACAAAGCGTGCACGAAGTGTGCACAAAGCGTGCACGAAGCGTGCATGAAGTGTGCACGAAGCGTGCGCTCAGCGAACCGGTTGTTACACCGGTTGAATTCCACCACAGGGGCTGCCACAGAAAAGGCGTGCTTCCTAGCTCCCATCAGATTGCAATATTTAGGGGAAGGGACAAGGAGCATGCCCATCTTATTTGACCTGGAAGCATGGCTAGATGTCCTTAGGGAAAGGCAGTCTCAAGATGGCCTGGCCCAGTGCCATAAAGGAATTTAAAGGTGATGAGCATCACCTTGAATTGCACCCAGAAAGAATGTGTTTGAGCCAATGGAATTCACACAATAGAGTTTGCCATTATTTCAGAGTTTCCAATTATTCAGGAACATTCATCTCCTCCAGTCACATGGGCCATTCCTTATTTTAGCTATTCCCAAGATGGTGCATTCTAGATAAATTGAAACTATATAAGGACACAATGATTTGTGAATTATTAGGGTTACAGTCTCAACACACCTGCAAGATATTAAATTGGGAAAGTTGATATGCTGCATAATCCTTACCTGGTACATGTATTTGCAAACTTGATTCTGTACCAGGACGTATGTCTATCATTATAATATAATCTGATTCTGGGATTGTACAGAATGTTAGGTGAAATAGTTATTCTGCCTGATTCAGCAGGTTCTTCTCGTTTCACCAATATTACCTTTCTGAAAGTTGTTTTGAAAGAAAAATATAACTAATAGTGCTGTCCAATATATATTTATTCAAAAAATATCCTTCAGAATTCATTAAGTCATGGGACCCAGAAATATATTTGGCAAATTCCAGTTTTAATTTTTTTTCCACCCTAGACAGTGATACTGATAAGCAAAATGCCCAGAGGAATAAAGTTACTTCAAATATCCTGTCCATATCATTGTTGCTTGGTTCATTTGGCCTGCCACCCATGTCCTGACTATATTGCATTGGAAGAACCGAAATGATGAAATACAGTGATGGATTTCCTAAATACAATACAGTTTAGTTATACTGTATACTGAAGTAGAAAATAGCCTCTATAAAAATTAGATTCTATGACAGCTCATGAAATGTTGTTCACTGTTTCTGCAATGCTTTATGCATTTTTTATTCAGAAGTTATTTTTGGCATTTAGTTTAGTAGAAGTACGACATCAAGTACTTCTATATCTTGTAAAAGCTAACCCACTCCCTGTCTTGTGCATGAGAGAATGCAACAATAACAATGATGCTCAACATTAAGTATGCAAAGACTTCCATTCCCCACCATCCAGTCAGAACTTAAGAAGCTTCTTGGATGAGAAGCGAAACTTCTTCAAAGAAAAAACAGAAAGTCCAGTTCCTCTTGAAAAAGCACCTTTGGGACAACCATGACCTGGATGGCTGAGAATCTCCAGGGACAAAGAATGCAAACATCAAGATGAAGTTTTGAGAGATAATTGTTTGCAGCATTGTATGCAAACATATTGTAAGCTCTGATTTATATTTAGCCTCTCTAACTGCTGGTGAACATTATCTTTCACTTTCAGATATTTGAACATTGGGGATAAAGATAGTAACATTTTTCTTTTTATAAGACTAGATGTGCTTATGATGACATCTTTCTGTCCCTCCAAACATAATTTATATGATAAAAAAGACAGCAGTATTCTGTCATGTTGGTACAGCCAAGGTGGCTGCAAGGAATAAGCAAGATGGTTTTGTTTTAACGCCATGAACTCTAAATTATTGTAACCATTGGTTCAAAAAAAATTTGCCTGTTTTTTTTTTTAATTGATTAGCTTTGGTAATAATCAGAGTTAACTCAGCAATCAACTCAGCTTTAATCTACTTCAATAGAAAGAAACATTCTTCATAATGTTTCTAGTAGCACATTCTGGAATGTCAACAATGTTTTTGATTGTGTGTGTGTTAAAAAATACATGGCCTTTTATTTGCATCAAAATGTATTCTGTGCTATGCTTTAATATTATTTATTGCATTCTATGACTTTAATGTGGTTTTAAACATCTTTTTCTATGGTTTTTTTGTTTGTTTGTTTTTATTTGGATCCTGCTGATTGGATCTGCTGCTGCTTAAATTGCCAGAATCCTATTTGTAAGATTGGCAGCTTCACAAATTGACTGACTGACTGACTGACTGACTGACTGACTGACTGGACGGGTGGATGGATGGATGGATGGATAGATGGATATATCTTGAAGGATAGTTTTGCAATGGCTCAACATCAAATTTGGAATGATTTGAAACACAGGGCTATATGTCTTTTCACTTAGATAAGCTTGATCCATATTCCTTTACCTCAGACAGAGGTGGGTTCCATCGGTGTCTCCATAGGTGATGCCATCTTGGATTTTGCTTCTGCGCATGCGCAGAACCTAGTTTTTTACTGCTGTGTGCGCATATTTGTGCGCCCTTCACATGTGCGCACGCAGCGAGTCCCTAAGTGAATAGGCAGCAAAAAGAAGCAGAACCCACCCCTGACCTCAGACATGGCATTTCTATCTTCATGAAGGTCATACACTCTGGGTTACATACAAAAACAAGGAACTCTCACTTTCTGCTAAAAAGGAAAATTGAAAACCAAGGAAAAAACTGAGAACTGACACTGAGATGCTCAACCTTTCTTTGTTCTTTCAAATCACAATCTATATTTTGAGCAATTCTTTATATGTGGGGTCTTTGGTGCTCTCTGAGCTTAGTAATTTTCTTCCAGACATTTCATTACCAAACTAAGTAGCATCATTAGTGCAAGAAAGGAAATGTCAGCAAGAAAACTACCAAGCTCAGAGAGCATAAAGGACCCAACAAACGTGGGTTTGTTACAAATGTTACAAATATTCTCTTCTATCTGTTCCTAAATTATAATCTGGAATTAGTTTCCATATTAAATTTATATTTAATATCAAATTTGATTTTCAAATATGAAGATATTTTTGACATTGATGCATGCTCTTAACAATTTAACAAAATTTCCAAAGTCATAGCAACTCTATCCACAAACAAAGCCAGTTTGCTACACAATTATCTCCTCTTTCCTCCCCCGCTCTCTGCCCCTTTTAATTGCCAGTATGAGACATGGGCTGTCCTATCTCACATCATGGTGCCCAAAAGAAGTTTCCAGACTACTGTACACCTTCTAGTGTGCCTATACAGGATTAGAATCCTGGGGGGGGGGGAGAGAGAGAGAGAGAGAGAGAGAGAGAGAGAGAGAGAGAGAGAGAGAGAGAGAGAG
>JANHFT010005280.1:14422-26938 GCA_032467955.1 Pseudoxenodon macrops | reverse complement strand
AAATGAAATGATCAAATCAGGATGGTCACACTATGTTCAATGTTTTTTAATTGTTTGTGTGAATAAAAGTTATTCAATAAAAAAAAGAAAAGAAAAAAAAAGAAAATTCTTTATTGGCCAAGTGTGATTAGACAAACAAGGAATTTGTCTCTGGTGTGGAAGCTCTCATTATACATCCAAAGCAACAGAGGAATAATAATAATAATACCAATTAGAAGGGACAGTAAAGAAGACAAGGATAATAATAATACTTAAGTTTGCTGTTAAAAGAAATCGCAAGTATTTAATAAAACATAAAAAGTTGAGTCTGCAATTGTATTTTGTATTTTACTGGACTGAAGAAAAAAAACTGGGAGCCAATGCTTTTCTTTCCTCTTTCCTTCTTACCCTACACCTCTCTCTTCCCCCATTTCCCTACTCTCTCTATTTCCATTTGTGTTTTATATGATCTCGAAACAAAAATGTATATATGTATCAAGAAGAAAAAAAGCATGCTGTTGCAAGTTTTAAAGATAGCCTGATAAGCATTTTCACGGAAGGCTAAGTGGAAACCAGTAGCTCACCCAGGAAGCGTCGGATGGATTTGAAGCAAGAATGACTCAAATCCTTTTATAAGAAGCTTAAGCGCTGGCAACCGTACTGATGTGTACACCCACCTCTATTAGGCTGATCCCAATCGGCGGAAGTAAAATGACAGCCTTCCGTCCCTTGGCAAAAACCGAGGAGTTTTGCCCTTTAGTAAGTGACAGATGGTTTAATAGGTCCAATTTGCAATGGCACTTTGCAACTGAGAACGTTTCAAAACTTACTTTTCCTCCAACAAAAAAGTGCAGGATGCCAGCTTGTAACGTTAAAAAATAAATGAATGAAACAAGGAGAGCAGGATTTTTAGTTTCCATGGTGTGCATGCCTACAGATGTGGGGGCTTTAACTAGATCTTAAAAATCAGTTACGGGTAAGTCCTTGACTTATGACCAGAATCAAGCCCAAAATTTCTGCAGCTAATTGAGACAAGTGAGTTTTGCCTCCATTTTTTTTCTTGCTACAGAAAAGTACGACCTTTCACTGCAATTGTTACATTAGTACCACGGTTTTGAAATGAATCTGGCTTCCCCATTGACTTTGCTTGTCAGAAGGTCACAAAATGTGATCCCATGATACTGCAGTGGCCATAAATATGAGTCAGATGCTAAGCATCTGAATTTCGATCACGTGACTATGGAGAGGCCACAACAGTCGTATGCAAAGAGCGCAGTGGTGGTGCAGTGGTTTGAATGCAGTATTGCAGGCTAACTCTGCCAACTGCCGGCAGTTCGATCCTGACTCAGCCTTCCATCCTTCGGAAGTTGGTAAAATGAGGACCCAGACTGTTGGAAGGCAATATGCCGACTCTGTAAACCACTTAAGAGAGAACCGTAAAGCATTATGAAGTGGTATATAAGTCTAAGTACTATTGCTACTGTGAAAAATATAAATCACATTTTTCAGTGTGATTGTAACTTTGAACAGTTGTAAGTCGAGGACTACTTATATTTGACATGTGAGGCCACTCAATTCAACCACAATTGTGTAGACCAGTAGTGGGATTCAAAAATTTTTTACTACCGGTTCTGTGGCCGTGGCTTGGTGGGCATGGCAGGGGAAGGATACTATAAAATCTCCATTCCCTCCCCACTCAGGGGAAGGATCCTGCAAAATCCCCACTTCCTCCTGAACAGCTGGGACTCGGGAGGCAGAGAATAGATACGGGCGGGACCAGTCACAGGTGGTATTTACCGGTTCTTTGAACTACTCAAAATTTCCACTACCGGTTCTCCAGAACTTTTCAGAAGCTGCTGAAACCCACTTCTGGTATAGCAGACACAATCTAAAAGGTTCCTTTCAGTGATACAGCCAGGTGGTAAGAGGTTCATCGATTAGGGTGGCCTTCAGAGGGAAAATGTGTACGGGTTCGCTTATCATAGACCTTTCCTGCCACTGTTTTTAAGTGAATCATTGCAGTTGATCAGTTATTAACATTGTTGTTAAATGAATCTGGCTTCCCTATTGAACGTGCTTGTCAGAAGGTCACGAAAAGGGATCACATGATCCCTGGACACTGCAACCGTCATAAATATGAACCAGTGGCCAAGCGGCTCAGTTTTGATCACGTGACCAAGGGGATGCTTCAACAGTCATTAAGTGTGCAAAACGTTTTTCAGTGCCCATTGTAACTTTGAATGATCACTAAATGAACGGTTGTAAGTCGAGGACTACCCGCACTGCATTCATTCAAGGAGTCTGGCGCGACCCTTGAAAACCTCACTGGCCTGCTGCTCAAGAGCTGCTAGCCTTACCTTCTTCCCTTAATTATGAACTGTGTAAGGATTCGCTTATCAGGGTGCCCATACTTTGATCCAAGACACAATCCCTCTGCATTTCATTTCATCCCCTGGAAAACAGGACCTGGTCCTATGTCCCCAGTTGGCCACCGTAGGAAGATGATGCTCGAACCAGACTGGCCTTCTTCTTAGCCAACAGTTTTCCATTTATGATGAAGAAAGATTTACCTCCAAATACACGTGGCAAACCCTGGCACGCAGCACCTGCATTCCCATAATTTGCTTACGTCAGTTACTGCCTCAGCTCCTTTTCTGGCTTTGCACAATACCTTATACGCCAGCATTTCTCAATCTCAGCCATGCTTGAGAGGTGAGGACTTCAACTCCCAGAATTCCTCCAACCAGCATTCTCTGAGAGATGAAGTCCACACATCTTATAGTGAGGCTGAGAAATGCTGCCGTTAGACCATTAAGCAAAACCAGAGGGACAGTCTGGTCTAGTGTTTAAGGTGTACCCTGTTTCCCTGCAAGCCAGGAAGGCTTAACTACACGTCTTGTCCTGCTAGGACGGAGTCAAAAAAATTGGGAAGGATATCAAGGAGGCGAATTAAATAAGAGCAGACTCAGTCCTATTGGCTAGCAAGACGGAGTTAACCCGTTCCTGGCTGCTGGCTCCACTTCTATGGAGAATAAGCCATCCCCCGAAAATAAGTCCTGCCCAAAACACAGCAGCAGCCATGAGGTGACCACACTCGCTGCCTCCTGCACCTCAAAAATAAGAAGACCTCCCCAAAAATAAGGCCAAGCGCTTATTTCGGGGGTCAAAAGAAAATAAGACCCAGTCTTATTTTTGGGGAAACACGGTAGGAAGCAGGAGGCTGTGAGTTCTAGAGTCCTGCCTTGGGCATGAAAGGCAGCTGGACAATTTTGAGCCAATCGGCAGGAGATGATGAGTTCTAGTAACCATTGGGCATGAAAGCTGGCTGGGTGACTCTGGGTCAATCACTAGCAGATTGTGAGTTCTGCCTGAGGCATCCAGCCCTTTTCTCTCAGCCCAATCCACCTCACAGGGGTGTTTGTGGGAAAAATAGGAGGAAGGAGTATTAGATACGTTTGCTGCTTCGAGTGATTTATTTTAAAAAATCAAAATAAATAAAACAAGGTTCAGGCTAACCACGCTCAAGGAGAAAGATGTACAGGCAACCAGCGATGTACACCAATGAGGGAAAGTATCTGAATGCCCACTGTCATGCCAAGATCAGATTCCACCACAGGGAGTCCTTGACTTACGATCACAATTGAGCCCAAAATTCATGTTGCCAAGTGAAACATTTGTTAAGCGAGTTTTGTCCTATTTTACGACTTTTCTTGCCACCATTGTTAAGTGAATCACTGCAGTTGTTTAGTTAGTAACATTGTTGTTAAATGAATCTTGCTTCCTCACTGAACTTGCTTGTCAGGTGGTCACGAAAAGGGATCACATGATCCCTGGACACTGCAACTATTGTAAATATGAACCAGTGGCCAAGCGGCTGAATTTTGATCACGTGACCAAGGCAGGGGTAAAATCCAGCAGGTTCTGAAGAACCAGTAATGGAAATTTTTAGTAGTTCTGAGAACCGGCAAATACCACCTCTGCCTGGCCACAGAGTGGGGTGGGAATAGAGATTTTGCAATATCCTTTCCCTGCCATGCCCACCAAGCCACACCCATGGAAGCGGTAGTAAAAAAAATTGGATTTCATCACTGATTGAGACTTTGGAAAAAGTACAAAGAAGAGCAACTACGATGATTAAAGGCCTGGAGACAAAAACATATGAAGAATGGTTGCAAGAATTGGCTATGGCCAGTCTAGAGAAAAGAAGGACATGATAGCAGTATTCCAGTATTTGAGGAGTCACCAAAAAGAAGAGGGGGTCAACTTATTTTCCAAAGCACCAGAAGGCAAGACAAGAGACCATGGATGGAAACTAATCAAGGAAAGAAGCAATCTGGAATTAAGGAGAAACTTCCTAACATCGAGGACAATTAACTGGTGCAATAACTTGCCTTCAGAAGTTGTGGGTGCTTCATCATTGGAGGTTTCTAAGAAAAGACTGGACAGCCACCTCTCTGACATGGTATAGGATCTCCTGCTTGAGCAAGGGGTTGGACTAGATAGATGACCTCCAAGGTCCCTTCCAACTCTGATTCTGAAAAAGAGTGATTTCATGGGGGTCTGCAAGTCACACAACACCATCAAATTGCAAGCTTTGTCTCTTTTGGGTGGACATACAATACAACAGCCAGCCATGTACAAAAAGCAGAAGGCTTGCCTCGCAAAGGAATGAAGCTGCTTTCTTCGCTCTTCACCCACACACTATTTCTCACAGACACCACTGGGTGAATTAACTTTTCTGCCAAGCCAGCACTATAATATAACCATTGTAGATAATTCTACTTGGACTATGGGCATTTTCAACACAAGTTGGGTCACTTCTTGTTATGCAGATGCGCACGGGACTATTTTTAGCAGCATGCAAATGCATATTGCAGCAACAAAAACAAGTCCTGGTTGTTTTTCACTGGCTTTATAGAGGAAAAGATGCTATTAAAACAAGTGGTCTATCTAGCCTCTTTGCTTCTGTGCTTTTCTGTTTGAGAGGCGGAAATGTGCTCACCTAAAAAAATATCTTAACTACTGATATACCACATCTGGATGTACAAGTTCACCTCAAATTAGGATGATATGGACAGAAAATACCGTACATATTGGGTGTACTTAGCTTAGCTTCTATGGAAGACTGGGCAACTTTTTGTTTTAATTTTTTATAAAGAGTGACTTTCCTTCATGAATAATCCGTTCAAAATGATTTGGCAGCTGTAATTTCCAGAACCAGATTAGTCACCCTCTTCCTTTTTTCCCCTTTTTTGTTTCATCCTTCTCTTACCACTACCCCCTCCTTTTTCAACAAACAAATTCTGTCATTCCTTTGCTTAGTTCTCTTATTCTATCCCCACCTATGTTTGTTCTCTATATTCTCCATCAGGCTGTCAAATTAGAGAAATGCAAGATTAATGCGAGACAGAGATGCAAGAACTATTAGCAGAACTATTAAAAGATGGTAAAAGTGAACGCAGCCTTGGGAAGGGAAGGGCATGAGGAACATGTTCAGCATAGCCTTGCCTTGACTCTGTGGGAATCAGAGGGGACAGGGGGAAAGCTGTGGGCTTTCAAGATTCTAACCCACAGCATAGTTGTTATGATGTGTTTCCTGATCTACTCCACCTTGAAGGGATGACAATAAAGGAAAAACAGAAAGGGACTAATGTTGGTCAGAGGTTTAAACCAATGGCTTGGAAAGGATTTCTGAATGTATGCAGGGACTTTGAAATTCAGTCAAGTACTACTAATAGTAGTATTTGCCAAATCTCAAGCAACAAATGCTCTGTCCTACACATTGGTAAAAAAAATCAGAACACCAAATACAAGCTAGGCGGATATGACCTCGTAGACGACCCTCACTCTGTCAAGGACCTTGGAGTACTCATATCAAACAATCTAAAGTGCTAGTGCTCACTGTAACAGCATTGCCAAAGAGGCATTAAGAATTGTTAACCTAATCTTACAAAGCTTCTCCTCTGGTAATATTGTATTGCTAACTAGGGCATACAAAACCTTTCCTAGACCAATTCTCAAATATAGCTCATCTCTCTGGAATCCACACTGTATATCGAACATTAATACAATTGAGTGAGTCCAGAGGTATTTCATGAGAAGAGTACTACACTCCTCTGCTTACAATAGAATATCCTACACCACCAGGCTTGAAATTTTGGGCTTGGACAACCTAGAACTACACCGCCTATAGTTGGACTTAAGCGTAGTACACAATATTATTCACTACAATGTCCTACCAGTCAATGACTACTTCAGCTTTAACCGCAATAATACAAGAGCACACAACAGATAATACAAGAGCACACAACTCAATGTAAACTATTTCAAACTTGATTGCAGAAAATACTACTTCAGCAACAAAGTGGTCAATGCCTGGAATACACTACCTGACTCTGTTGTTACATCTTCAAACCTCCATTATTTTAACCTTAAACTGTCTACTATTGACCTCACCCCATTCCTAAGAGGTCTGTAAGGGGCATGCATAAGCACACTGTCATGCCTACTGTCCCTGTCTTACTGTCCCCATTTATTTGTAACCATTTCCTGTGTTCATATTCATGTTTATTCTTATACCTATTATTTTGTAAATGATTGACAAATCAAATAAATAAAAATAATAATAAATAATAAAATAGTCTTTAGACCATAGACTGTGACTCTCTCCTTATTCAGTGAGTCCAAGAGCATGGAGTGAATGTTTAGATGTGGCTATTTTGGCCTCTGCATGTGTAATCTAAAATCCACTTACAGTCAGTGGAGAGTCCTAGTTCAGTTCTAGAGAGACTGATCAACTGGGGATTAATGTTTAGAAGTGTCATGTTAACTAGTATTATGGAGCTTGGGATCAGGAGAGCAGGCATAATTTTAATGACACTATTGCCTTTCTCTAGCTATGCCTAAACATTATTAGGAGCATTTGTTTACACAAATATATACTCAATCCCTACTAGAATAGGCTTTTAAACATTACCAACTGTATCATCTGCTTCTATTTATATCAGCTCCAAGATGCAAATAAATAATTTCAATGCAAGGTACATGTTTTCCATGTAACTAAATATGGTAGGTGTCAGAAATACAGCTGCTTAGTTGTACAGAAAGAATAATGTTTATTTGGAATTTGAATAGACCTCATAGTATCAGACAGAATTAGAGCTCAAGGTTCTTACATATGTATGTGCACTGTGCATGCATACACATTGCATTTAGTTGCAATCTTTGGTGGGATTTTTAAGAATTCCTAATGGAGTATGGGGACTGAGTCGCTGAGCTTGTCAATCAGAAAGGTCGGCAGTTCGGCGGTTCGAATCCTTAGTGCCATGTAACGGAGTGAGCACCCGTCACTTGTCCCAGCTTCTGCCAACCTAGCAGTTCGAAAGTATGTAAAAATGAAAGTAGAAAAATAGGGACCACCTTTGGTAGCAAGGTAACAGCGTTCTGTGTGCCTTCGGCATTTAGTCATGATGGCCACATGACCATGGAGACGTCTTCAGACAGTGCTGGCTGTTCGGCTTTGAAATGGAGATGAGCATCACCCCCTAGAGTCAGGAATGACTAGCACATATGTGCGAGGGGAACCTTTACCTTTAATGGAGTATAGAATCTGTTCTCTGCTATATTTTGTCCTGATTGGACTAGACATTTGAAGAAGTGCCTAATGTATGCTGGCTACAGGTAGTCCTTGCTTACCTATTGTCCAGTTTAGTGACTATTCAAAGCTACCATGGAGCTGAAAAGTAACTTTATGAGCAGTCATTGCACCCATGACCTTTGCAGGGTCTCCAGGCTCCTATGATGAACATTTGGGCATTTCACAAGGGGAGGCATTTATGACCTTCACAGTGCCCCATAGTCACATTGCCATTCCTGTACTTCACAGTTGGCTTCCAACAAGCAGAATCAATGGAAAAGCTATAAAATCACAAGTTGTGGTCATATGATGTCTCACTTAATGACTGTGTCACTTAGTAACTGAGGTACTGGTTTCTATTGTGATCATTCAGTGGGGACCACTTTGCCAAAACAAAAATGCTGTTGTGATTTATTTTACTGTCATAAAATAAGAGGGTTTGTTTAGGGAAACGTTAACAGGCTAAGATCTCAGGGAAGACTAAAAACCTATTTTATTTTTAAGCCCAGCCATCTCTTTAATCTCTTCTCTCTTTGACCTGCCTTCTGCAAATAGCCTTCTATGCATATATGTTATATTTTAAATCACAAAGTTATATGAAATTGTTTGAGGGAGTTCAATATAAAAAAATTAAAATTAAAAATATTAAACAACAGTCTTCACAATGCAAGGAAGTGAATTTCCTATTCCAAAGAAGACTTTCCTATACTTGAATATGGCTTTGGTGAAAATTGGATGGGTATATTCTGGTAATTATTCATCGAAAGCCCATCATCTCATTTAAACAAATATTAGCAGAGAATCAGTGCTAGAATCAACTATGAGTCGTACTACAATAAATTATTTACTTGCACACGTTTCAAAAGCAATAAAACCCCAGGGTTTAAACAGTTAAGTATACTAATTCATACTACCATCATTTATTTAAACCCATACATTCCAAAAGCAATAAAAATATTCAGATGGTATGAAAATGTTCCCATCTAAAATTTATTCAGTGTTAGTCTAAGTTAAATGTTACTCTGCTTCAGATATTAGGAAAGTGCTTATGGCTGGTAAAAGGAATGTGTCTGAGGTTAAAAAAATATTCAGAAAATCAAGGAGAATTTTAATGTAAGACTTGAACAGGCTATCAATAAAATCCAAATGGCCAGATTTCTATAAAAATGAGAGAAAATATACGTAATATAATTAGAGAGTTTAAAGAACAGCCCTGTATCATATAAATTACTTTTGAATATGCTGATTGTATATTATGAAGAAAGAGCTGTGTCAGTACTGCCAGCTGTTTTAAAACAGAGACCAAAAAGAAAAAAGGAAGAACTGATCATTGTCCTGGGATGTTAGAAATGCTCTTGTTTATTTGCGTGTAGTGATAGTTAGTATTTACCTTGGGCTTTTTGAGAGTCATGTGAAATGGCTGAATGCACTGAATAAACCTGATAGCAAAGCTCAAAACGATTAGCCTCCTTTTGCAGATACGGGTAAGACTCAGAGTTTACCAAAGGCTGGAGCAAGATCTGAAGTGACAGCTTCCCGACTCACACTCCTACAGTTCAGTCCTCGTATACATGGTTAATTATGGGAATTTTACATCGTAGTCTGTCTGCATAGGTTTGCATAATTGTGGGACATGCAAAGTATCAATTCTGCCTCTGGTCTGCATTCTGCTGGCAGACATAAACAATGGGAATAAACCCTAATTAGTATTATTTTTTCTTCTCTGCAATTCTGTTACAGTGTTTTTGTTTTACAGTGTTTTCGTGTTCGTTTATGAATCTCATCTTGCAGGCAAGTTCAGAATTTTGCCTTATGAAAGGGCAAAAACATAATGCAAACAAAGCACTACGTAAGAATTAATTCACTACTTCATATACAGGGATTCATGGCAGTTTTGTATCAGATTTAAAGTATTGTAAGTTCAAACAAATAGTGAAAAGAAGGATGTTATGTCTTTACCCTAAGTCAGAGACAAGGAATTTCAAGACAGCTACACAGAGCATAGGAGACATGCAAACCAAAGGAATGGTATAAATAAATACAATTGGTATATTTTAAGTGAGAGCAACACATGTTCATTTTGTCCAAGCATTCATTACCAGTATTGGGCCATCAATACTGCAGAACTACATAGTGACATGCAAGCATTTATTTACATTTATTCTAAGTGCATTCTAAGTGGGTTCTTGTAGAAACTTGAGAACCTCATTTTCCATCTCATCTGAAGTGGCTTAATGCTTGCCAGAATATTTTAGGTTTAAATATATACAATACAGGGGTGGGTTCTAACTTACCTCGCCGGTGGTTCGCTGCCTCCCGCACCATGTGGGCACGCTTCATGCGCACGCATGCACAGTAGAAAAAAGCCCCAAATTTTTTTTAAAGGCCGAAAACAAGATGGCGATGCATGCGCAGTGCTGGAAACTCTGCTTCTGCGCATGCGCAGAAGAAAAAATCTGGAAGAAGAATTTCCCAAAAAAGATGGCAGCGCCCATGGAGCAGCAGAACCAGCTCCATGACGTCACCAACGGCCTACTACCTACTCGGTAGAACCGGTCCAAACCAGTAGGAACCCACCTCTGATACAATAGTACTAAGAATTTATTAATATTCAACTAAAACTAAAACATTTTTGCTGGGATAAATGGATACACAATTAGTAAAGAGCTGTCGAAAACTACTCTTACACATGACTATTGCTGTAAGAATACTATTGCACAAAAATGAAAAGACTTTGAAATGCTCACAATAAAGGAATGGTTGGTGAAGATGTTGGAACAGGCGGCAAAATTAACTTAATTATTTAGAGGAAGATCAACTACTACATTTATTAGTGATTGAAAACACTGCATGGACATTTTGCTGTAAATAAAATGAACTTATGATTTTTAGATTTGATGATTACAAAGGATACAATATGGAAAAAAGGAAATTACAATGTAGACTTAGAAAGGATACAATAAAAACAAATGTATAACCACTGTTAAGAAGATGGAAAACCACTTCTTTGTAACATTTCCCTTTTTTTCGATTCCCCTCTTTCCCCCCCACATACTTCTTGCTTTCTTTTACTTGTCTCACTTTTAACTCAAAATCTGTACTACTTTTATTTCATGAAAAACCTTTTTACTTAAATTTATTTTTTAAAGTGATTGAATTAGACTCACACTAATATTAACTTTCTACTTGCAGACCTGTATATTTTCCAGATGTATCATTAAAACAAGACAAAGAAAAAGCAAACTGTCCAAGTGGCATTTCTGGAGTGAACAACAGTAGGTCTGAATGGCATCACAATCCATATGTAGAGCAGAGCTGCACTGGCAGGTACAATCACTGCAGTACCAGAAATAATAGTGTAGCATTTTCCAATATGGGGGAGACCTAATCCAATGTACCTGAAAGGCATTAGGTTGGGAAAGACTAACATAGACATCAGCCCAGTCAACTCATGCTGAGCAGGATGCTGAAGAGCAGGAGAAAGAAGATGGTCCTGTGATGAACATTATAGATATGTCAAATACTTTCATATGTTTCCTTCAACAAAGTTAAATTGCCTTCCTTTGTCTTCTTTCACATGCCATATTCATTTGACAAGCCAGCCAAAGAGCACTGCCCTTCAATTTCCAGTGTTTAGACTTCCAATGTTTATCCTGGTTCAAGTGCAAGTATCCTTGTCAGTCCTCAAGGAAATAGGTGCCCAGGAGTAACCATTCACTGCCTTCATTACATCCTTTGCTCCTCCTATCATTAATGACTTAGTTCATTTGTAAAGACAGTATAGAAGCATTCTGCATGATTTGGAAGAAGCATATTAAGAAAAATGACATAATATATCATAGGATATAAAATTCCATGAATTCTCATAGGAAGGGCATACTGTTTGTAGATCTATGTAACAGTAAGGAATTATTATTATTTCTTTTATTCATTAAACATGAAACTCAGTCAACTGAACATTAAAAAATGCATCACATTTTTGTGATGAATTATTATTTTGAGGAATTATTATTATTGTTGTTGTTGTTATATACTTCATTCATTAAACATGAAACTCAGCCAACTAAACTTTTATTATTATTTCATATTATTGTTGTTGTTATTATTATTTACTTTATTCATTAAACATGGCGCTCAGTCAACTAAACATTCAAAAATGCATCACAAATACATTGACTGGTAATAATGGTTGATACGGGTTACTGCCAGCGTCCTAGGTATCAACCAAGTACCTTCTTAAAATATATGGTGATGATTATGATTGTTGTTATTATTGTGTTGTTGTTGTTGTTGTTGTATCATCACACAGTCAGCCAGATATTCAGATTGGGTTTGGAAATTTTGTCTATCAAGTCCTTACTAAGGACTTGGGATAAGCAAATATGGTTATTGTTGTTGTTAAATGTACAACAAGGTTTTCTGATATCTTTTTAATGAATGGCTTCGACTATATAACCAATATTACCTCCAAATCAAATCAAACCATGTTTGGGATATAAGATCCTTTCAAAATATTTAGCTTGTAAATTGTATTTAGGAAAAATACAAACAATTTATAAGTTTTTCTAATAAAAAAAGGCTGCCTATTTCAAGTGTCAGGAATGAAGGGATTCTGACATTTATCTAAAATTAGCAATACTCACATCAGTAATTATTGAAGCAACACATCTAAGATTTTTGCTTGTTGTGGCTTGTTTAATGCTAACTCACAGTACAGTGATAGATGTAAAGTAAGATCATTATGAAAGAGCTGCTCTGGTAATGCACTGATTCTTTGTGGTAGTGGAGGGGGAGTTGTTTGTTTTGTTTTGTTTTGTTTTGTTTTTTTTTGTTTCGTTTTGTGTGCAAAAATGTCTCACCAGAGGTTAATTACAAAAATTTAATTCTGGTTATACCGAACC
>JANHFT010005280.1:0-14412 GCA_032467955.1 Pseudoxenodon macrops | reverse complement strand
GAACCGTTAGTAACTTACCGGCAAAATCCAAGATGGTGGTGCCCACAGAGACACTAACAGTACCGGCTCTGTGATGTCATCATGGAGTTACTATCGGTTCTATAGAACTGGATAGAACCACTAGGAACCCACCTCTGGGGTGCCCCTGTGCACACACACATTTTGCGCCCTCGGTGCTGAAAAGGTTAGCCAACACTATACTAGGGGTTACTATCTGGTACAGGATAAAAGAGCTGCATCCTAATTTTATCATCTTTATCTGAGAATGAAATGGAAAATTCACTTCACATGTTGATGGTGACAATTACCACGATTAGGAGATTTTGAACATAAGGAAGAAAGGGCAAGCCTGTCTGTTTCCTGAGCAAAATCATTCAACACCTGTCTAATGACATAAACAGTAAAAGCAGCCCTTGAAGAATAAAACCTCTTGAAGTTGGTTTTTAAATGCCAATACAATCTGGATTATATTTTTCAATTGTTGCAGTGACAGATTTTTTTGACAACCCTTCAGCTCCAAAAATAAATGAACAGAGATGCACATTTGTGCCTTTCAGTGCAAGATTTTAAAAAAAGGAATGCTTCCTCTAATCAGATAGTAAATGAATGATGGCACTGTATTTCATTATAATTTAAAGTGGTTAACTCAAGAAGGATTCAACAGTTAATTCAGAATTCTAGTTGATGAGAAACTATAGGAGGCAACTGGACTGTCTTGTTTTTTTCTTTGAAGACATTTTGTTCTCATCCAAGAAGCTTCTTCAGCTCTGCCTGGATGGTGGGGAATGGAAGGTCTTATATGCCATGCAGACAGCTGGTCATTTGCATTATTTTAGAGAGTTCTTGAGGACACTTGGAGGTTTATCTGTCTCTTCAGGGTCACCTGAGTAGTGCAAATGGGTGTGGAGCCTTCTTGGCTACAGGACGTTTTCTGCCTTGTGACCCTTCCCTGTTGAAGAAAGGTGCAGGCTGTCAGAGATGAGCCTGCATTGTCTGTATCCCAAACTGAAGTGCAAATGGTTCCTGAGAAGCAAAAGGTCTTCAAAGAAAAAACAAGTAAGTCCAGTTGCCTCCTGAAAAAAGCACCTTTGGGACAACTGTGACCTGGATGACTGAGAATCTCCATAGACTATGAGAAACTACAGTTGACTTCCCATCTGAATCCAGTTCTAGTAGCATTCAGCACTTATAACCAACTGCTGAGCCTTGGTCCTCTACCAGAGCCAACCAAAGCTGATTCTTGTTTTGGGTTCCTCTTACAGGAATGGGAACAAGATGGACCTTCTCTGTGATTGGAAATGCTGCTTTATCATGCTGCCAAATGGGGCAGAACTAAAGGACAAATGGGGCAGAACTAAAGTACATTGGGGCAAAAAAGAAGGAAGCAGCAAGCTTAGTCTTGTACTTTACAAATTTAGGAACCTCATGCTGTATTTATGAGAGAATTAAAATTAACCACAATGTTGCCACTGCATCTCCCAGCCTGAAATGCTTATTCCAAACCACTGTGGTCTAATATTAATTCTTCATGATAAGTCATTAGAGCCCATTAAAAGATAGCTGTTGCTTTTTTAAAATTCTCTTTAGACTCTGCAGGTCTTTCTTTAACTGAATCGATTAAACTTTGGTAGAGTGCTTTTTTCCCTTTCTTAATCAAAAGCAGTCCTAAGTGGATTGAGTGATTCAATCAACCCATTAGTCAAGTGCCTTTAGTGTGAAGAAACCAATGGTGAAAAAGTAAAATGCTTGTTCATTAGATCCACAAATTAAAAGCATCATTACAAACTGGTATACTAAACATGATTTGCAGGCAGCTTGTCAGAAATATTGTATATATTGAGCTTAACAGAGTAACAAAAGCCAGGTCTTGGTTTCATTTCAATATAAATTGTTTTCTTTCTCAAAATAAAATATGTTAATACCCTAAAGAATACCCTAATACCCTAAAGAAACTCCTATCTCCTATGAACTCTAGATAGCAGTTGATAGAATATGTAGAAATTAAAAGGCATATGTAGAGTAAATGCATACTGTATTATAGTTTATTTCTTATTGTTACAGAGTAGTTGTCCTCAAATGGATGAACAAGATGTTCTAAGTAGCATCAATGAATCCACACCTGCTACCAATTTCCTGCCATCCATTAATATATAATATTGCTTAGTTCCTACAATATAAACCATAATACTGTTGGACTGAACAACAGAATTCCAAACACATAGGAAGTCCAATCCTAAACATTTCCTTCCATAGTCGGTAGAGCTTCTCAGTCATCCAGGTCATGGTTGCTTCAAAAGTGCTTTTGCAGGAGGCAGCTGGACTTGTTTTTTTCTTTGAAGACATTTCACTTCTCATCCAAGAAGCTTCTTCAGCTCTGACAGAATAGTGGGGAATGGAAGGATTTATATTCCTTGCAGACAGCTGGTTATTTGCATTTTAGAGAGTTGTTGAAGCACTTGGAGATTTATCTGTGTCCTCAGTTGCCTCCTGAAAAAGCACCTTTGGGCTATTCTAGTTGGCAACATGAAATTTGAACATGATCAAATCAAATTCTTCTATACGTGAATCAGCAGAATATTGCTGGTGAACAATTATTTTTAAAATCTAGCCTGTTCCTTAATTTATTAATTTTCCATCAATCTGATCTGCTCCATGACAAGAAGAATCATTCAGAAGGTACAATGGGAGTGGGGTTCCTCTTAGTTATAGTGACTATGTGAACTAGTAAACATTCCCTCCCATTTCCATCCTCTGGGGCTCTTAAGAAAACTGCCCATTGACTACCGAGGCCATCAGAGAAACTGGAATGTTATTCATTGAAAATTGGATTCATTGTATGGTCAGAGCAGAGGTTCTGATCTGACCATATTATTGCAGATGTTACTCAGTTGTCTCTGAGGGTTGTGGCAACATTAAGTAAACTCAGGAAACACTAGCAGAAAGCACTCGTTCTCTGATGATACCTTAGATATGAAACATCAAGAAACATTGACTTAAAAGCTATGGATATAAATCAATGCATGAAGGCTGATCACAACTGTACCAAAAGTATTCTTCATCCTTCAAATTTAGACATCTCCACCAATTGTACTAAAGCATAAGCATGTTTCTTATAAAGAAGTAATCATTTTAAACATTATTGGAAAGATACTCAGAATTCTTAATACAGCGTGAGGTAAGAGCAAGTAATAATTTGTATTATTTGAAACAATAATTATAAGGAAATATTTTCAAAGAAACTCTGAGTGGTCTCAATATATTTTTAATCTGCTAGGAAGTGAAGAAATGATTGTACTGTATATAGGTAAATTTTGACATATGAGCTTAACTGAGCCTAGAATTACAGTCCTACGTCATGGTGCTTTTAAGTGGGTCATGTGACCACACTGTATCTTTTTGTGCTCATTAAGCGAAGCCGTTTCCACCAATGACATTTTTTGCTGAAAATCGGAAGAAAATGCCAGAAACGGACAAAAAAGCACTGAAATTGTTGTCATGTGACCACAGGACACCGCAAGGAGTCATAAATGCAAGCCCGTTGCCAAGTGCCCAAAATATGATCATGTACTGAGTGCAACTGTCATAAATTCAAAAATGCTTCATAAGCAGCTCTGGGGATGTTGGTTGAATGGTTGCTGAGTAACGAATCATTAAGTGCGGACTACAGGTTATGTTTGACTTAAACTGTGATGGAGCCTGCCCATTATGGTCGTTAAGTCGTGATAATTCAAGCTGATTTTTTTGCGGTGGTCATTAAAGTGACCCCTTTGTTCATTATGGGCTGCTTTTGCTGAAAACTGGAAATGCCAGTTTTCCACAAAAATGTTGTAAAATAGTCATGTGACTGCAGGACACTGCAAATTGCTGTAAATGTTGACCATTCGCTGAACACCCAACATCATGTGAACCAGGAGGGGGCGGCTGCCATTTGAACTGGGTCACCCAGAAGTCAAGAACTACCTGTATTCATAGTGATCGGTCCCTCCTTCAATCTCCAACTGGAGTGGACTCCCTTCTATAGGAAGAGGGGTGACGTGATGCAGAGCGGTTAAGACTCTGGGCTTGTGGTGTGGAAAGCTGGTAGCCCGGGTTCGAGACTCAAGCACCAGACAAAGGGGTGAGTTCCAGTCCTCACCTCCGTTCCTGCCAATCTAGCAATTCGAAAGCATGCCAATGTGAATAGATAGGTATCACTTTGGCAGGAAGTGCTTGTGACATCATGCTAGCCATATGATCAAAGAAATGTTTTCAGACAGCACTGCTTCAATAGTCTTGAAATGGAGATGAACAGTGCCCCTATAGGTTGCAACGCAGTAAAATCTGCAGGGACTTTTATCTTTTAAAAACCTTCTATAGCCGTGATGGCGAACCTATAGCACATGGCTATAGAAGGGAGCCCTCTCTGGGGGCATGTGAGCTGGCACCCAAGCACGCAGCTTCATCATGCATGCGCGTGTGCCTCCACTGGCCGGCTGATTTTCAAGTGTCTTCCACGCATGCGTAGGTGATGGGGCACATGTGGGAGATGAACACATGTGCAGGGGGTAGCATAGGGGTCATGTGCGCATGTGTGGGGGTGGGGCGCATGCTGGGGGTTGTGCGTGCATTGCGTTATGGGTTATAAGTGAAGGGAAGCCTACTAGGCCCAAAATGGGAGGCAGGGGGGAGTGGAGCACAGCCCCACACGGCCCATTTTTGCTCCCAAGAGGCTCAAGGGAGGCCTATTAGGCCCAAAACGGGCCACAGGAGCATGGGGGAGGGATGTTGCATGTGCTTGCCCAGGGGGATAGGATGCGCAAGGGGATCATGCACACATTGCATTATGGGCATGGGCGCACACTTTCAACATGAGACAACAAAAAGGTTATCCATCACTGTTCTATAGGAAAATAGTATACAGAAATGGATTGAATTTCATCAGCTGTTTGATTTCATTTGAAGTGAAATTCTTTTCAGCAAAAGAACCATTTCACCAGAGCCAGGTGATTTTTCATTTTTTTAATAAATATACATCTCACAAGTAAGAAAACTATTCACAAAATTTACAAAGTATACATGACATACATATTACAAAGTATAGGGCTTGCAATAGACAGCCTGTATGTCAGGAGTATCAAACTGGGTTTCTTCGAGGGCCGGATCAGCATTGTAGTTTTCCTCCACAGGCCGCCCAGGGAGGGAGAGAAGGAAGATGGGACGGACACCTCCTGCAATTCTTTGCCAGCCAAAACGGGGAGTGTTTTGGGCCGCAAACAGTTGCAGGAAGTCTTCCAGAGCAAAAAACAGGTTGTGCGTCGTCTCCCTCCACCTCATTTTGGCTGCCAGAGGCACCGCAGGCCAATCCTTTGCTATTTCTAGGCCAGCCCCACAGGCCAGATTTAAGGACCCCGCGGGCCTTGAGTTTGACACCCCTGCTGTCTGTCATTCCTACCCTTTTAGTAAATGGTCAACCAATCAGTCTGAGGATTGCCAAAATTCTTCTTCTATGCATAACATAGAGTTTCTACTCTGTCCTTGGAACAGGTTTATCAGTCAAGCAGAAACATATGGAATGTCTTCCAAAAAGTCACAAGAGATGATGGATCTAGCCAGTCCTGTTGTAGAGTGATCACACAGGTAGACTCTGCAGCTCTCATTTCTTCTTCTGAGACCATGCTGATATCTACTACACCATTGTCGCACACGGATATCTGAACTCAACCACTTTTGGCATCTTGCTGTTTTCACAATGTTGATTTTTATGGGTGACTGCCGTAGTTCTGTAACTGTTCACATGGTTGTAATTGCAGTCTTTCAACAATTCTCCTCTAACAAGACACATGCTGTCCGCCAATAATGCAGTCGTCATAGAGAAGCTAGACAAGGGAAATAAAAAAAAAAATCAGTTTATGGATTCCTTTAAAGATGGCTGTGTATTTCTAGTAAATGCTTCTTCCGCAATGCACAAACCAATGCACCCTTAACTTTCACTGAATGCACGCAAGAAAGCTAACATCACGTTTTGCATCAATGTGATTTTCTAAAATCTAAGGGTAACAATGATTAAGCAGCTTTTGGGAGTCCTCAACTTACAACAGTAATTGAGCCTGGAATTAACAGTTGTTAAGTTGTGTTGATCATGAAGTAAGCAATCATGTGTCTGCGCCTGATTTTATTACCTGTTTTGCAGCAGTTGTTAAGCGAACCCATTGTCTGCAATGGATAGTTTTGCTGCCCTTAAATTTGGACAAGTTGACAAGTGCCCAAAATGTGATCATAGGACCCTTTGTGGGTTTGTGTGCGTGCATGCATCATAATCTGTGTCATCAGTACCTTTTGTGGGGTCATACAGCATAACGTGTAAAATATTTTTGTCAACATCTTATGTGCATTTAAAAAAGCAATTTAGTAAAGCAATTCACTTGATGCAAGTGCACTGAATCAGAAAAATTTCTACATCTTTCTGTATCCAAAGGTTTACTTTACAGATGACTGTAAATAAATAAATTAAATTGATTTAATATAATCTATTAATGGACAATGCATTTTCATAGAAAAATATGTGACAATTATTGGGGAATTCTAGTTGTACAGAAAGAACAACTTACTTCATCTTCCGTATATTCCAATTCTGATTCACAGCTTTCTTCATCTTCGCTTTCTGGTAGCATCTGCAAATCCAGTGTGGTAAATTGTCTCAACAGTTCTTGTATGAAGGAGTTATTTCTTCCCCATGTGAGCTGATATGGAGAATAGCCCTGGTAGGTTACTTTGTTCACGTCTGCTCCATGCTTCAACAAAAGGGAGACCAGTCCTTCGTTCTGCAAATCTACAGCCAAATGCAAGGCAGTTCTACCATTGCACGGCTCCTGTTTAGTGAAAAGCAAAAGGGAACATTTGGTTAGCAATGGAAAAAGCATCAGAATTACTTTCAAAATAATGAGATAGTCAGCTTATTTTCCCCAGACAGAAACCTACCTGAGCGTTGACATCTACTCCCAAGGACAGAAGACGTTCTACAATGGCCAGGTATCCTTGAATAGAAGCCAGATGGAGACACGTGTGACCTGTTAAATAAGCACAGGTGAGGGAAAAACATTATTTTCTGTGATAAAGAATTGCTCCAAGGTATTAGCTGTAATTTTGAAAATCATACCTATTATAATCTATTCATTATTTAGCATAGGTTGTCTAAATGAAGTAGTTTGTTATGTTGGGCTTAATTAGCAGTTATTCTTTGAATACTATTACTCCAAAAAAGAAAACTTCATTTGTGCATCTAAGGCTTTTTTACATAAACCTGTCCCAAAGGGGAATTCTCAGAATTTTCAACTAGCACAGACTGTGATCTCAACCATCTGAAAGAGGACTCATTTTGGGGAATGCCACTGTACAAAGGCAAGGGAAACTATGCATTTCTTACTTTACGGATATTTGTCACAATAACTTTCAAAGAGTATGCAAGCCAACACTGCAAATCAAAAGGCAACAGTGTGATGCCAAGGTCAGCCAATGTTTGCACTTACCGCTGTAGTTTGCTGCCTGTAGGAGAGAATGGAGCTGGGGCTTCTGGCAATACTGTATAAGAACATTAACTCCTCTGAGGGACCCTTGTTCACAAGCAATGTGCAGTGGTGTGTTTCCTCGGAAATCTCGGATTTCTGCATCACAGCCTGCTTTCAGAAGAGACTCAGCAATTTCAGGCTGATCTGTGATTGCCGCCAAATGAAGTGGAGTCTACAAAAGGATAAGTGACAAAATAAGGCAATCTGCTAGAAAAACAACACAACCTCTTTGCTATACATATTGCCATACAACCCTTCATTTATTTCAGTTAGTTTATCCTATTCTCTCTCTCTCTATATATATATATATATATGTAATATATTTATATATGTACACTGCATGTTCAGGACCAGTAGTTTTAAAGAACTCTTTTTAAAAAAATTGCAACTTTATTTTATTCATCAGATTTACATACTGCCTTTTCTCCAGGAAGTGAAGGCAGTTTGCATGTTACTTTTGCACTTTTTGTCAGAAAGGTTTGTAAAATAGGTTAAGTTGGGAAACAGTGATTGGCTAAAGTCTTCCTGTAAGCTTGCATGGCTAAGAAAAGGAACCTAAAATATTTCTCAATGCTTCTTCTTTTTTTTTTTTTGGTCATGGATTGCATTTTCCAGTATTTTGAGAATTGGTTGGGATCACTCAACATGCTAAGCCACATCAGTTGTATGAACCCCACTGGTGTCCTACTTCCTTACTTTTGAAAGCTTTTCTTTCCTAATGTTTGTGGAAATATGACACTAGTGTGCAAGCAAAGCTGGAGCCCTCAGGCCAATAACCATTTTTGCCACCAACCACGGAAAGCCACTTCTAAGTCAGGCTAATGAAATCCAAGGATCCTTAAATATTCTTAACATAAATTATTCTCCGCAATGGACGAACAAGTTTAAGAAAATATATTTGCTCTTTGACACTCAATAAGATACTTCTGTATGTACCGTAGTTTTGTATTTATACTGTTTTGCGATTTTCTCTTAACTGTTCATCTATTGTTTAAAAAGTTTGTTTGAAACGGTCTGCATGTGGCCTATAGCACCCCTTCCGACCCTTTGCAAGTCAAGCGAAAATGAAAATGCAACAAAGAAGTTACCTGGTTGTGATTGTTCTGGAAATTCAAGAAAGCCGTATCCCGTCCTGCTTGGCGAACGATTTCCAAACTTAAGGATTTTTCTTCATGAATAATAGCCAGATGGAGAAACCTGCAATAAGAAAACAGTGGGAAAAACCCAATGATGAGCCAAAAAAATTCCAGGATAAGTTCGTTTTCTTCATCACGTGGGAAAGGTGCCTGCTGGAGTCATAGGGGAAAGAAGGCGATTTCGAAAGCCTGGGGTTTTCAGGGCCGCGCATTGCTGCAGCCTGGTATTTTCCGTGGAGAAGCTGAGTGTTCCGGGCAAAGCGCCAGGGACTTTCCAGCGCACTTCACCCAGTACCCCGCCCGGCGCCTTGTGAAGGCCCCTCCCTCTCACCGCCAGTACACCAAGTTCATAAACTGGCCACCGGCCAAGTACAAGCGACGTGGGAGGGGAAAACCCAGGTTTGCAAAAAACCCCGGGATTTTTTTTTTTAGGTAACTTAACAAAAAAAACAAAAAAAGAGGCGGGGGCATCAAAGGACTCATTCTTCCCAACGCCCCTCCCCCCCGCTTCCTTCGTTTCTAGGGATCAGCGCGGAAATTCCAACTCCTTTTCCCCCCCAATCCCGATGCAATGACAGGAAACCCCAAAAGGTGATTCAGACTACACGGATGTTAATCTAGGTTTGAAATTTTTTTTTTTTTAATTAAAGGCGCCGGCGGTCAAATACTCGGATGCCTGTCTTCCAAAACCACCAGCCGTAATTTTGAACCAAACCAATTACACCAACATCCGTTTCTCACTACGGTGTATACATATTCTCAAGGGATCCATCCGAGCACTTAAGCCCATTTCACCTACTGTTGCCCATCTGCTGCCCTTGGTTTTACAAACCTCACTCAATCCCCTCGCCCAGCCAGCCTTTCCTTGGTTAAACCCCCCACCGCCACCCCTCGTGCTATATTTCTAAAATGGACTTTGAATTCTGAAATGGGGGCGGCGAGGAAGATCAAAGAAATACCAAAAGGCAACGTGGAACCGCTCTTAACTTGCGGCAGAATCTCGTCAGTCCGCGGCCACTCAGGCGTACATCTTTACGCCACTTTTCACTTCACTTCACTTCTCCCCCCCCCCCCATCAGTCAGGTTTGGGGACGTCAAGTGCGACATCCACGGAGTACATTTCTTTTTTTGTTGCCGTATGCACGGAATCCAACAGCCTCAACCGAGCGATGAGGGCTCTCTCTTTCCACCTACCCCCACACACCTTTGCAACCCGCAACCCAAGACTTACGTGTCTCCATCTTCAGTCACTTGTTGCTTCCAAGCCTGGGCTAAATTACCCGGATCGGCTTCCACGGGCCGGATTCGAATATCTTCCAATTCCCGGACGAGATTTTCGTACTCGTCGTCTTTCATGGAGCCTAAGCCGCTGTCGTGCCTGTCGTCCTGGATCAGGCTGAGCTGCCTGTCCTTCTTCAACGCTTCCCGGGGATGCGCGTCCATCGTAAAATCCATCGGGTAATCCAAAGTACTGGGACTCAGCATGACCTTGGGCCGAGTGCGCGCAAACGCTGAAGTCCCGACGCTCTCCGTTTCAACTAGCTGCGAACTTCTCCGAGGAGATTCTGGCGGGCGGAGGCAGCGCTTGCCTATAGAGGTTCGGCAAAGGGGATTTTTTCTGCGGGGCGGAGCCTGGGCGGCTGGGAATTTCCCAGCCAAGTGGAAGGCGAGGCTTCAAACTAGTCTAGTCCTGCTTGAAAAGGCTGCTGGTGGCGGACCAAAGGGAGCCCTGGCTGAGGAATTCCCTCCCTCAGTCATTCTCTGGAATTTTTTTTTCTCCTCCTTTTTTTCAACAGAAGGGAAAGTTCTTTTTGACTCTGTGCAACTCGACGTGATTAAGGCCGTTCAGCTCCTCCGGGTCTTTGCGCTTCTTGCCTTCCCTCTGTGCCATCCCTTGCGGATTTGCACGGATTGAGGTGGGGGGGGGGTAAGCAAAAGCTTGCAATTCCTCAAAATGTCCCTCTTTGGGAATCCCCTCCCTCCATTTCGGTTTGGAAAAAGAGGCTGGGTCTCTCTAGAGCGCAGGGCGGAGAGTGTGGAAATTCCTTCTGCACTGCATTCTTGAAGGGGAATCTTAAAACTGTAAATTTGGGGGCAGCACCTCAGCTTTTCCTTGGTAACGGAAATCACTGCTCTCTTTCACGACCCCAGGTTTTCTTACGTTTGCACATAGCGATTTTTGCTCAGAGTTGCCCAATTTTCGTGCCTTCCTTCGTCTTTTAACAGCAGTTGCAAGGCAGGTAGAAATGCATTAGTGGAAGGTTAACTTCCTGCAATTGTTTCCAGAACTTGCCCCAAACTTCTTATTATTTTGCCCTACAAAATGCAACAAGAAGAATGTGGGTTGTGTTTTGGAAAAAAAAACCAACAATGGGTGTGGGGGAAAAAAATGGACGGGTATTTGGGAACACAAAGCATCCTCCTTAATTACACCCCCCACTCTAAAAGGTTAGAAGTGCATTTGGGTAGAAGGCTGGGTAGAAGCAGACTCAAGAGCCTGGGTAGGTCAGGCGCTGACTTGCCTTTTGCGATCTTAGCACTGTGAAATGCCCAGTTTCAATGTAATTAATGGGTGATTTTTTAAAAGAGCCCCCCCCTCTTTTTCTGCCTGAATGAAGACAGCTGGTCTCAATTTAAAATGTCTGCAATGCCACCTAGTGGAGTTGACTAAAACTGTTTCTCAAGCTTGAAATGTGTGGAGTTCAACGCCCAGGGAAAGCCCCCTAAAGCCTGTTTTTCCTACGTTCTTTCCAACATGTTTACTAGCAGTAGCTAAAGGAGGCATCATAATGTTCTTCTGGGTTGGAAAGAAATGTGTGTGCGTGTGAGTCTTCTGTTTTCCTCTTGGGTTCCACCTAATAGATGTGTGCTTGTGTGCACTGAAAAGGACAAGCCAGACTGCACAAACTTTGCCCTGGGTCAAAGGAGGTAACTGGTCTTAAAATGAAGCAATCAGCAGTGTTCCAGCCCCTGCCCACAGGGATTCAGTGAATTTTTTTTTAGAAGGGAATGTTTTTCTCCCAACCCCTTCTTTATATAAATTTTTTCCAATGTTCTGTTGGATTGAGAAGAATAAAAAGAAAACAAAACAAAAAAACCTCAATGCAGAACTTTTCAACACACTCTTGATCAGGGATGTCAAACTCTTATTTCATTGAGGGCCACATCAGGGTTGTGTTTGACCTGGGGGGGGGCAGTGTGGGTGTGGCCAGCTCGACATCACTCATGTCGGTGGCACCTGTGGTAATCCTAGCACCTTGCCAGAGAAAATGGGCTCCCGAGCTACGTTTTTGGCTGCGACAGGCCTCCTACAACCCTCTGCCAGGGAAAATGGAGCTCGGGAGGGCCACACACAGCCCTGACAGAGGCACTGAGCCAGTCCTTCACTATTTCCAGGGTGGCCCTCTCGGGCCAGATCTAAGCACCCTGCAGACCAGATCTGGCTCCTGAGCCTTGAGTTTGACACCCCTGCTCCAGATCAAAAAGGAGGAGTCTGGATAAGAATACTTCTCTTCTTTCCCTGCTTTTTATATGTGCTCCAGCCAGTTGTCAAAATAAAAGCTTGTATACCTTCTTCATTGAGCCCTGCAGAAATATTGTCCAAATCACCTGTGCAGCCCTCAAGAGTTCCATAAAAGTGGGAATTGTGCACTTATTAAAAAGGCTCATGTCAAAAAGCAGTGGGCAGGTTGGGTTTGCTGAAAAACCCCTTCTCCACAGCTCTTCCCATTGTAAGAACTTTTTCTTGCGGTCAGCCAGCATTTTAAATGTTTATGATAAGAAATTAGCCACTCATTTTCTCTTATCGAGAAAGGAGCTGTGGTGGTGGTGCAGTAGTTAGAATGCAGTATTGCAGGCTAACTCTGCCCACTGCCAGGAGTTCAATTCTGACCAGGTCATTGTTGACTCAGCCTTCCAAGGTCAGTAAAATGAGGACCCAGATTGTCTGGGGCAATATGCTGACTGTAAACTGCTTAGAGAGGGCTGTAAAGCACTATAAAAGTCCAAGTGCTACTGCTGTGCAGCTGTGCAACTAATTGACTGTTCCCAACTGAGCTACACTGTCAGGTAAACATTTTAACCTGTGGTTTCATCTTTGCTAGAGGCTTCTTTTATCAAGTTCCTTATTTGATAGTTAATGTACCCCTGAATAACTTCCAAACCTCAAAGGAAACCAAGAATTTTGGCTGGAAATAAAGTAGAAAGAATGCTGCTGAGAGGCAAAATGTCATGCATGATGAGACTTAACATGCTTGATACGTGAGAGCTGTGCCTGAAAATATAAAAATCTGGGCTACATCATTCAGAAACATGAAGATAGGGACTTTATATAACTGCTGTGTGTTGTTGATTAACACTAAATGTAATAATTTTGAAAGGCAAATAATTACTGAGATATATTTTCCAGCCTGTATTTTTCATTCTGCACATTTAAAAATGGAAGATCAAAAGAGAGGAAATGAAACACTAAAACGGTCTCCTTCAGCTTGAAGTCAACCCTTAGTGGCCTCTGGACATGTTTTGCTGATAATGTTATTTGATTCGCTCCTTCCTTAAACTGCCCCTCAACTGAACATGGTTTTTTTTACTAGAAAGGAGTCTTATTGGTCAGTGATAAGATAGGGAAAGTGTACTTCAGGTTCACTGGATCTGCAGAGTCCATCCATGTTCATGATGACCTGCAGTCTTAGAAAGGTTGGGTGGGGATAAGAAGGAACCTTTAGGTGTATATGGATGGTTCTGTGCATTTTCTTGAACGATCTAGTGAGGTGAGCAAGGTAGAAGCTAGGGTTCTCCATAACATAAGTCTGCCACCTGCAGGCTAGATCCAAATCCTGCATTGCTAGGCAAGGTTTGTGCACCTGGTTTTAGCAGTTAATTAATGTTAATGTTAGTTTGGCAGAGGTCTTTTGGCTCCATATCTGAAAGAGACAATGGTGCCCTCCCCCCCAAGAAATAATCTCTTGATTTGTCAAAATTTTATCCTGGTTTCTAATTTTTCCTTTCTTGAAAAACTGAATGGAGATCAGCTACAGATGATCCTAGAGGAAATGGATTATCCAGAACAGTGTTTCTCAAACTTGGCAATTTTTATGACGTGGACTTAAATTCCAAGAATTTCTCATCCCTCTGGGAATTCTAGAAATTGAAATTCACATGTCTTAAAGTTACTATGTTAGAGAAACACTGATCCAGAACAAGAGTTTTCAAACTTATTTGTAAAAACAAAATAATAATAAATTAAAAATTACTGGAAGTCCTGATCAAGAGGCAAAGCTCTAGAGATTAAAATTTGGTTGTGTTCAAGTTATTTATTTATTTTTTGCTCTTAGTCTCTCACACAACCCCGTCAAGTTCTCATGGTGCCTTTGGGATCTGTAGAATACAGTTTGATCAGCAATACCAATAAGTTCTGCCATCTATTTATACAGCATTTATTTAAATGACTGCAGATTTTGTATCAACCAACTTCCCTTTCCTTCCCCAAATCCCCTTCTCTCCAAAGTTCTAGCTATGTAGCACTCTTCCTCCCACTCTCTACTGTACTCTATTTCTCCTATCCGGAATCTAGTCTTATTTCAATCCATTTTTCCTCTACTAAGAGAGGTCTCTCTCATATGACCTCTGTTGTGTTCGGCCATTCCCCCCCCTCCCCCGGGGCATATCCTAATCCCTTGCTGGGAATTTCCCAAGCCATTAACATACAGTTACATGCCCGTCGCTGGTTGGCT
>JANHFT010005278.1:19111-35211 GCA_032467955.1 Pseudoxenodon macrops | reverse complement strand
GCCAGGTTTGGGTGGGGGCGTGGCCAGGGGAGGGAGGTGAGTTCCACCACCTTTTCTCTGAGAAAAAAAGCCCTGGGCAAGGGCATGCACAATTGCGCTTTTAGATGCTGCTAATCTTCACGTGTGCAAAATGGAGAAAAAGAAGATTCTGTAAGTAGAAATAGCACAAGTTTTGAAAAGAGGCTTGGTATTGCATTACAGCAAAAAAAATGATAAAATTGAGCAACTTGAATGTGGCATTGACAAGGCTAAAATAGGATGTTGGGTTTCCTGAATGTATGGCAGATTTTTATTTTTTTCCTTTTATTTTGTTTTCTAAAACTACTATGGGATTCTGTTAACCATAAATTTAAATACCAAGTATATCCTTTTAATCCTTTGCTGCAGTATTTCATTAATACACATTACCTATTTTTGCCAAGCTGGAACCAATTACGATATTTTTCACAGAAATATCACTTTGAACGGTGTGAATTCGAATACAATGCAACCATTTTGTGGGATTCATTAACACCCACTTATGTTTTATCTTAGATAAGAATGTCTCTGGGCACTCAGCAGTGGCAGGCTGCAAGGGAGAAAAGAGCAGGGAGATTTTCAGAAGAGGAAAAACGTTGCTTCAAAAACATTGCAAATAGATGTCTGTTAATATACCGTGTGGTGTTACATCACTGTGTCTCTCAGTTTGAGCAAATATGTGATTGTATCTTAGACTAGAAGTAGCGTCTTTCTACATAAATTTGGATAGTAAAGTACCGGTAGGTAGTTAATATAGTGTAAAGAAGGGTAAATAAGTATCTGCAGCAAAGCTGAATAAAGTAAAAACAGACTATTCAGACTTGCATGAGGTAATTAAAAAAAGGCCTATTTGGACAGGATGAGTAAGCAGGAGTGCTTCCATTGGGATTGAGGCAAGTCTAATATTCTCCTTATGTATTACTACAATCTGCCCATACTCATTTTTCCTTCCTAATTCATTGTCACTTGGTTCAATGTGCAAAGTAACTCTACTAAACCTGCAGCATTGTGTCAGAAAACCATTTTTTCCGCCACCAGGTTTCTAATGCAGACACATTTCTTATGCATTCGCTACTAGGATTAAAACAGTTAACACAAATTGTAACCAATTACCATTTTATTTAATTAAAATATTTCTGGGGTCTTCAAGATCAGGCGTGTGTAGCAAATCCAGAGGGAGAATAGATTTCTTCAGCAAATATTGCAATTCCAGATAGTGATGAATGTATGAAGCCACATTGGCTCCTGCAAGCTTAGGGTGTAATAAACTTAAGTTTGGCTGATGCACTGACATTGATTATCTCCTTAGAGGGGAGGTGGGCAATCTGCAGATGTGCAAATCCTAGGCACTTCCCTTGTAGCTCCCACCCCGCAAGCAGCTGAATGATGGAATGATTTCCACTGGAAATCAATAAAAAAGAATGTAGTAAGGAATTAATAGACTTAATGTACTTTGAAACACACACACACACATACATACAAACAGAGAACAAAACAGGAAAGAAAAACGATAAAACTGCCTCCACTTTAAAACTTATGGTTCTTATTGGGCAAAACCAAGCAATTGTATTTTACAAAATTGTTGCCTACTGCTGTGCCCTTGAAAATTCAGGTTCTTATTTTTTGACATAAACTGGCTTGGATCAGAATTGTTCCCAAATGAATTCACCAAACGCAGTATATACTTGTGTATAAACCCATCTGCAAATAAGCCAATCCTCATTTTTAAAAACAAAACAAAATACCATTAAAATATGTCAGCTGTGGATCACCAACTCTGGACATTTTCATATATTTTAATTCTCAGCATTGGCTTATCCATGGAAAACCTACAGATTATCCATTTTTCATGGCATTTGGCGAAAACCTTTGAGGACCACAGATGGAATTATACTCAAGTATACCATATATGGGACATAGAGGTACTTTAAAAAGCAGTTACCATGCATCCTTGCAGATAAGCCCATCCGTGGATGAGCCGAACTGAATTTGTGAGTGTGTCTTGGCACCTAAGTTGAGAATATATGATAAATACATTCTCAAACCTATGCCTTTTATTCCTCCTTGCCCTTTGATGTTCTAAATATTCTTTGCCTCTAATTTTGAAGTTTTATAACTCAGGGTCACTTTTCACAAGTTCTGAAAAGACGTTTATTAACAGTATTTCAAGACTGCTTCAGCCTCAAAGGACACCGGATAGCAAAACAACTAAAATTAAAATGACATGATGATTATCCTGGGAATCCTTGCACGCTTCTGCACTGTCACCCCCAACAAATACTGATCGCTAGACTTCAGGCTGAATAGACACATAAGCATTTCAGGAGCTGAGGTTGGGATCCCCTGTAGAATAGGCAGGGAGTCTCCCATGCCTGCAGTGCATGGTGTGGGCCTTTCAATAAATGTCCTTTCACAGAAAGAAAAAATAATAGGAGCCATCTGAGAGAACTGCCATCTCCTGGGAGACTCAGTCAGTGGATTTTCGAACCACTACAACTTTTTCTACTTTACTTAAAGTTCATAGGGAAAAGTGTATGTCCTGTTTTATGTTAGAAATAGACCTAAAGTCACTGAGAGTACATTGACTGGAATGGATGCACCCTCAGATACGGTCAGGGTTTATAACATCAACTGCTAATAACATAACTTCTGAACATGGAATCTACACACACACACACACACACACAAACAAACAAACAAACAAACAAACACACACGATGTATATATATATATATGTATTCAAGAACCATCTAACTTTTAAGCTTTAAGTCATAGTAAGCAATTTTCAGTTTTGTATTTTTGAATTTACAAGACTGGATATTTCCTGCAAAATGAATCCTTCATGTAAAAGAAATTCACTTGTTATTCTAACTAGCTGTTCAGTTGTAAATGTGTTCACGTATCAAAAGTCTATCAGCTCTTTTTTTTATATAGTACCAACTTTAAGAGTTACATTTTTTAAATGTAAACTTTTTTGCTAATGGAATAAACTTCTGTATGATATATGACATGCTCCTAAAGTAAATTTGTTCCCACAATGATAAAGTAATTGTGAAATGAAATAATGAAGAAAACCTTCTTTGAGGCGGGAAAAAAAGGGTTTTTATAAAAATTATATAATTTGAATAATAAGAATCAGAGACATAAGTATAGAATAGCTCCAACAATGTGTTCTTAATAACCGGGATAATCAGATGTTACAATAATTGATTACATGTATGCCTTTTATTATGGTAATGGTATAATCCACTAATCTGAAAAATCAAGATCCATCGTGGCTCAAATCAGAAAGAATGTTGTGATCTGCTCTTAAAAGTAAAATGTCTCCAATATTAGCATAACAAACTAGCAGTCTGAACACAGACTATGAGAATTTGTCTATGACCCAATAGAAATGGGGAGCAAATTGCAAAAATGTGGAGCTTTCATGCACATTTTTTTGAAATTGCTAACACTAAAATACTGAGTGAAAACTCAGAAAGTACCTTACTGCACATCCACATAGATGCCATAACGTGTTGCACTCCGCAGTTTATTAATTCCGTATTAACTCTTGAGAAAAGTTATGATATAGATTAAATAGACTGAAGATTGCACCTTCTTCCTAATTTCACTAACTAAAATGAAAATAATTGACCAAGCAGTATTTATTTAGATTTAGTCCAGGTGAAGGGAATAATAAGACTATTAAGCGTGTGAATTTGAACTCTTGACTTCAGAGTGCTAAATTGAAAGTGTATGTATTTGTGCTATAAGCAACTACTATACCTTCCTACGTGTTCCTATTTATTCTTCACTAGGTCAATTGTCCTCAATGTGTATCAGTGATAGTCAGGGAAGGATCGACTTCAGATATTTAAGTGGGACTAATTAAATCCTGGTTTATGTCAACTGAGGACAGAATGATTTGACTAACTTCATGCTTACATCCTGAATGTGTCCTCGGGGTACTAAATAAAATTGAGCAGAATCTTCTGCTTTCATTTTGTTTGGTTTTATAACAGCTTTATTTAGCTTCACCCATTTCTGAGCCCAGCAGCCATTAAAATATTGCAGCACATTAAGTTAGTATGCATATCTTTTATAGAAAGTTCCTTAGTTATCCGAAATCAATAAGAAAAAAGTGACACAGATTTCAGTCAAACCGAGATGTCACCATCACAACGTATAAAATCCAACAGGTATGAAGGGACTGAAACCAAAGCAAATATTAGATTTGATACAGCAGCAAATACAGTAGCTCGACAAAGCAAAAACAAACATCCCTGTAAATGAAGCCCAGTTTTAAACAGTCGTGGGAAGAAACTTTAAAACGATCATAGTTTTGAAAATATCACTTATAATGGGAAATGAAAATAAATAGTTGATAAAAATTAATTGTCCCTGATCAAAGAGATCTTTTCAAGTGTAAAGGAGGCCATGCCTCCGTTGAAGTTAAAAAAGATTTCTTTCAAAAGTATGAACAGTGTACAAGACCAAAATCGTAAAGGTAAAGGTTACCCTAATTCTTCCCCCAAATTTTGTAACATATTGCTGTACAGTCTTTTATAGATTTTTCTTTCAATATATAGTGGCAAAAGGCCTTGACAGAAGATACAAGAATATAAATAACCACGTCATTCATACTGCTTCCCCAAACCTTTCCCACAACTCTTCTTCCCCAAGGCTGGGATTAATTTGGATACAGCTTTGGCAAACATAAAAATCTTCTTTAATGAAGTTCCTCAAACAAAACAGTTAGCAAAATATTTGAATATTTGTGGATAATGTCACATTTAAGGTAAACATCAAATCATGTACCAAAATCTTTTGATGGAAAAAAAAGAAGAAAAATCCTTAAAAGTGGCACAATTCTCATACCACTGGAAAAATCAAGAGGGGAAGAAACTAAATGACAAACATTTAACGTGCATAGTTGGGAGGGGGATTCAATTATTTTTCCTAAGTTCACTCAATTGGTTTTTTTTTTTAAAAATAGCTATTCCACTACCAAGCACCCAATATAGCAATTTTTGTCATTTCATGATTTCTGTTTAAAAACCTATTAAATTAATCCCTCCAACAAGCTGAATGACTAGCTTGTCAAAATAACAACAACATGAATTTTTCACCTTTAGGTTGGCCACTAATTTTTGTTTACTTGCAAAAGAGTAGTATCTGGGTCTGCAGCAAAGGCCTTCACTTCATCCTAGAAAGGAAATTACTATAACCACATCATACAGATTCTAAAACTATAAAAGTCTTAGAATGCAGCATCCCTTCACAGAAATCTGATAAAACTGAATGTAAATATAAGATGCTGCATCTTTATTTTAAAAAAAAATAAACAATTTAAGCAGACATAACATACATTTGTACATTAACTGGCCATTTCTGGTACAGAAACCCAGCACAGTATGCTAAATGTTATTGAATAAATGTAAATGCTACTTACATTTTTAAATACAATTTAGACAACTTTTTTTTTTAATGTTTATATATTTTTTTTAAAGTTGCACAGTTAACTTTTCAGCTGCTAGCTTTAATGCAACACATAGATAAAGTTACATAATTTTTAAAAGTTTTTTTTTTCTAGGGATTTTTTTTCCTCAAACTTCTGACCCACATCAAAAAGAAAGTAAAATAGTGGAATATAATTTAAAAAGAATTAGCTTCAAGTCTAGCAGCAAAGCCATTAAACCAAAATATATTTACTAATATAAACAGAGAGAAACGATGGTGCCTGCAGGTGCAGCCCCAGCTATCTTAAATCTACTCACAGAAATAAAAATTAAAATGTCTCTACAAAAATAGTCTGATTATTTAAAATAGGAGTAGAAGCCATTGCTACCTGATGAACTACCTAGGCTAAGTTCCTGAAACAGAGACAAGGGGTCGCTATTCTTTTTTGCCTGCTCAGGAGGGGGTCTGGGCTTGGGAGGAGCCCTCAGAGCACTTGCGTAGGACATGGCAGGTTTGTTCAACCCAGCACTGGGCTGGCTGTTGCTGTTGGATTCCACAATCTGCTTGTTGGGCATGAGGGGTGGGAACTGGCCCAGATGCTGGAGTACATTGTAGTTAAAAGAACTGGACAATGGGATGTTTTCAACCTTCATCTGTTCCTCGGGGGATTTGATAGTCTTCGGAGGAACTAGAAAGAAAAGAACATCATCAACATCAACATCACCACCAAAACACCTACAACCATCACCATTTTAACTTAGTAAGGATCACCAAACAGATTGGAAAGCTACTTCTCAGATTTCCTTTCCTGAAGATATACAAAGAGCATTACTTAAAAGCTAAATAAAGTCTTCAGGAATTTGTCAAATGCTTCCAGTCATGCAAGACATTTTAATTTGAAAGGATTGGGGTGGTCTTTACAAAACCTTTTGAAATTGTTCTTCAGTTGGTTTTGTAAAGATAGCCAAAATAGTTTAAGAATATATTGCACTTTAAGGCCATGATTAAAAACACACCATTGGTATACTCTAACCATGCACAATCAGAACAAGTAAACAACCAAACAAGGATACGCAGCATATACAAACCTCAAGAGTTTGTGACTTCAATTCCCAGAATTCCTGAGTCAGCATCATGATTAAAGGGGCCACAGATGCCCACCCCTGGTTTAAAGGGACAGGAACGTGACACTCACTCACCTAACTGTTCTCTTGGTGGGATTGCTCTGTTGGGTCCGTTGCATGGAATGTTCTCATAGGGGGCTGATGAAGAAGAGTTGACCCACCATTCGGGGGGTGAATAATTGAAAGAGGATGGGTTACTCTGGTCCTGAAGCTCTTGACACTGTCCAACATTATCTGGAGGAGTATTTAAACCTTCAGAACAAGCCTGGGTTGAACTAGATGACATTCTTCTTTGGTACAATGGCCTGCCAGGTCCTCTTGGTTCATACTGCATAAAAGAAGACAATCACTTGCAGGCATGTCTGTATTCAATGTCCCATCTGAGTATCAATACACATATTCTGAAACTGCCCTCAAAATAAACATGTATATTTTACTTGGTGTGATTTTATTCCCTAACACAAAGACATCCTATTCTTCACATTCACCATCCTGTTATGAGAATAGAGAGATAAATAAACACTGCACTCAAAACTCTCTCATTTTTATATATCCGTATAACGGGATTAAATAACTTTTTAAAAGCAATTCAGATCCAGCCTTCTTTCAGGACAGTTAATTGTATTACATGGCACTACTGACTTTTTTCTCTTTAGAAGTCCCTTCTGATTCCTAATTTTTCACTTTGAACTTTTAGTTATTGTATGTTTGATTACATCTAAGCTTTGTCTTCCACAAAATTTCCTCTGCAGGGCAATTATATTGAAGTATTTGCCAGTTGTAATTTGTCCTTCTCTGCTACCACTGACGTGTATTGGTTTAATTCATCCCCTGAAAATGTTTAGGTTGTCCATATATAAACCTGTTTTGCGATACATGTACTGTTTACACCAAGCCTTTTCTCTTCTTTTCTTTTTCAACCATTGCTCTGTTCTACCAGGCATAAAGCAAATAAGATAAAGAAAAGAAAGAAAGGAAAGTAGGAGAAGCAAGTTTGAGGAGAGTATATTTGGATTCAGAAACTGCAGATGTAATCTAGAATCACAAAAAGCTCTCTGCATGTGCTTAGAACCATGATATCAATTTTGTCTTTCGATCGGTACAGGTTAGTGGAGTTTGGTCTCTGATTGGTTCTTTGGTTGTGCCCAATCTGATTGGTAATGTTGGTTCCTGACTGAACCAACCGTAATATAGGAGTTGCTTGCTATTTAGGCTGTCCAGCACTTCCTTTCCTGGGATTGGAAAGTTTGTCTTTGTGGCAGAAGTTCAGGAAACTACTTTGACACCACTTGCTTGTCTAATTTCACACCCCTCTATGGGTTCCAGTTCACTAAATTCCCATTTTAAACCAAATTCCCATGTTAAACACAGTTGGAACCGTTTTAAAACTATCTTACTCTCTATTTTTCTCTAGAGGATTTGGCTTATCTCAGCATGACAGAGTTAAGACTTCCCAGACTAAAATGTTTCCCAACCAACCGATTTCCATTTATAAAATTACTTTCTTTGTCTCCGTGCCCCTCCTTTTACAAGTCTTTTACATAGGAGACCTGGTGTAAAGAACACCCAACCTGACAACTTAAAGATATACAGCACACACAGGATTCTAATTTCTAAAAATTGTATCTCTATTTAAATGCTAAGCCTTGTCTGATTCCCTCCAGAACAGTAACTGATCTAATAGCACGTTGAGAGAATATTTAGTTATTCCCAAATAAAGACGAAAAAACTTAGGCCACTTCTCTTCCTGATTAGCCTTAGTTTTCACATGGTTTCCCTTGAATGAAAAACCTCTCCTCCATCTACCAATTACTGTCAGCTTCAGAAGGGGCTCCTATGCCCCCAAGTCAGTGAAAATGCACCCTAGCTGTGCCTGGTTGATACCAGCAACCCTGAAACAGGAAGTCTGTATATCCGCTACCCAGGAACAGAAAGTCCATCCATCTTGACTGGTTAACAGAAAGCCCATCCATCTTGGCTGGTAAGGGTCTATTTCTACGCTTGCCCAGAGTTTCAATGAGGTGTTGATAAATGAGAAAGCAAGGAAGCTAACCTTGAGATAATAACAGCAGTGAATCTGCCAGGTTCATGGTTGAACAGAAAAATCAAAGAGGTTTGCTGATAGAAGGGCAAACTTCTTAATCAAGAAAAAGGATGTTGTGTTATCTGTAATTCTTTCCTATCTTTCAGTTCATGGCAACTGTCTCCCTTGTGAATACTATTAAAAACTTTGGGAAGGAACTACCCAAATAGCAGGAAACGATAGAGTAAAAAATAATAATGCAGAAATATAAGCTTTCTCTGTTAGATTATGCTAGATTTTATTCATGCTGTTGTAGCTTTTAAAAAGAAGCACTGCTTGAAAGCACTCTTGGATTTCAGAAAAAAAGAGAAAGCCATTGTCATGTTTTCTTCCCTTTTCTTCCTTGAATTTCCCTCCCTATTTTCCCCCTATTAATCAAACGCATGCCTACTGTGGATGCATTTCTCCTGCTACTGAAGAGATTCTCTGTTTAAGTAACCTGACCATAAGTGTACCCTGTTTGAAATTGTGTGCATTTCTGAAAGCCTTTATCAATTGCCTATAACTCATACGTATCTTGCATCTTTATATCTAGCCCTGTTTTGAATTACTGTTAATCGATCTCCCAATCACGAAAGCTCATCCAGATGCTCCCCACTGCTACTGTTGCTATAACTTCCTCTCCTTTGTCTGCACTATGAGTAAAGCATACTTCTGAACACACACAAAAATGCATTCAAAGCTTGTATTGAAATACTGTAAAGCAATAAGGACATAGCAAGGTAAACAGTACCAATCGTCTTGCTAATTCTGGAATTTTAAAAATAAAAGTGCCGTTCTCTTTTGCCCTGCCGGCAAGCGCTGCTAATTTTCTTAACAGAATTGATGTTTTCAGAATGGAAGGCAATTATGTTTGGGTTACTTTTGCTCCCATCAAAATTTAGATTATGATGTTTAGATGATTCCCTTCAGCTCACCGTCCGGCTTGGATCTGGAACTGAGGCCATTGATCATTCTTATAGATGACAAGCCCCTGGGCCAAGCTGGGGGAATGCAACTCTCTTGGTCCTTTCTTGATCTCTCAGCTGTCTTCAACACCAATTAATTAGAATTAGAATTCTAATTAATTAGAACAATTAATCACTGGAACAACGTGCCTCCAGAAATTGTGAATGCTCCAACACTGGAAATTTTTAAGAAGAGATTGGACAACCATTTGTCTGAAATGGTATAGGGCAGGGGTCAGCAACCCGTGACTCTGGAGCCACATGTGGGTCTTTCATCCCTCTGCTGTGGCTCCCTGTCGCCCCCCACAATTTTGAGAGGAGCCTCTGGTTATGGGGAGGAAAAGCACGGCGCACCAGGAAGAGACTCTATGGCAAGGGGTGGGTTACCGGTCAGCTCCAAAATTGATAGGGCTTTCAGTTAGGGCAAGTAGTGGAAAAAGGATGCCGCCCTAGGATGAGACTCTATGGTGGAGGAACTGGACTTCTGGTCGGCTCCAGAATTGAACGGGGGGCTTCCGGTTAGGATCTTTGTGGCTCTTTGAGTATTTAAGGTTGCCGACCCCTGGTCTAGGGTTTCCTGCCTGAGCAGGGGGTTGGACTAGAAGACCTCCAAGGTCCCTTCCAACACTGTTATTCTATTCCATCAATCATGGTATCTTCAGAGGCTGGGAGCAAGAGGCTTCCAATGAGATCTATCTCTATCTGTGTTGGGAAAGTGCCAGCTAGACTGGAAGGAGCAGTCAAGCTTAGGCGCAATGACTCCAAACTAGGCTCCTGTTTGATCCCTCCTTCCAGCCTAGTTGGCACTTTCCTAACAATCTGCTTTTTCTTAGCTATCTCCTTTCTTTTGCGCTTCTATGTTAATATCATATTTTAAAATACAAAAGAAAAATGTCATCTACATTTTAAGATAGCCTTCTATCGCCAATGTCTGTCCTACACTAAAGACATGGCTTCCAAAAGTAGAGAAGGAGAAATAACTGACTGGTTCCTTGGTATAAGATGGATTGTTATAACTGTGTTATTGAATGAAACAAAATAGCACAGCAAATGTGTTAAGGGTTAACAGGTATTATAAAATTGGTATCGGGACAAATATTCAGATTAGTTAAGGCATGCTATTTTCTAATATTTATAGTTCTATAGTGGAATATGAGTAAAAGCTAATTAAGTCTATTCTTTCCTCAGTTGCCCATTTAAATAATAAAATTATTCGAAACCTTTCATCTTTATGGTTTAGATGAATAAAACAACCTTTGTCTTTCCCTTTAAAAAGTGACTTTTCAACTGATTCTTCTAAAAAACGAAACCAAATAATTTTGAATTTTAGAAGAAATGGGGGGGGGGAACCCCACTATAAAAGATCTGTAACATTTCCATTACTATTTTCAGAGTCCCGCTAAACATAAATAAAAGATTTTACTGGATGCTCGTTCCAATGTCTTGTCAAATAATAATTCCTGGTCTCCGACTGCGTTTCTTGGCCATATTTTCAGGATTGTTTTGTCAGTGTCTTCCTAAGACTGAAAAGGAGTGACTGGCCCTAAGTCACCCAGTTGGCTTTAAAATGCCTAAGACGGGGAGACTAGAACTTACAATCTCCCAGTTTCAACTGCTTTGACATTTAATATCAGACTGCCTCCCTTGAAGAGACTGGGCACCCAATTTATCATTCAGAAGCTTATCTAAAATCACCCCTTTAAAAAGAAATAAAATTAAGATTGCTAAAGTTGGATTTTCAGTATCTCAAAATCACTTGCCCATCTGGTAAATGGCATAAAAAGTAGTAATACCTGATACGCCACCAGCTCCAGTGAAGCAACAGCAACAACAACAACAACGACATATGGAACCTTGCCCAAAGTCACTACCCGAATGACCAGCCCCATTTCCCCTAGCTTTTATATGCTATCATTAAGCAGAACTTCTCATTACAGGTAGTCCTCGAATTATGACCACAATTGAGCCCAAAGTTTTCATTGCTAAGCAATACATTTGTTCAGTTAATTTTGCCCCATTTTACGACCTTTCTTGCCACGGTTGTTAAGTGAACCACCACCCCCAACACAATTAAATTTAACTGGGTTCCAGGGCAAAAGACACAAGTATACAAACCCCACGGACCACTTACCTCTTCTAAGCTATGCAGAGAAGAAGCAGATACTGCTCGTGAAGTGAGGGGGTGAAATGGTTCCTGACCAACTGCGTGCTGATGATTTTGTATTTGTATAAAAGGGTTCGGTTGCGATCTATGAGGCAATGGAGGTATACCATAATGAAAGCCTTGCCCCATGAGATGACTCTGGTGTAAATTAGCATAGGTCCATGATCCATCTGGCTGCAGGTATTTCAAGGAAGGTGGGGTCAGGTGTTCAGATGGCACTGAGAAAGGAGGATTGTACATTTGAGGCAAATGCTGCTGAAATGCTGGATTGTTAGAGATCTCAAGGTCTCTACTCTCAGAGAAATTAGGAAAGTGGCCACTGTGGTTTGAGTTGCATGTAGGAGAGAGGAGTGCTGGTGGACTTCTGGGCTGCACTTGTCTATATTGCAAAAGTCTTGATTGAGGTGGCGGCATTTCAACGAGGTCCCTGTTTTCAGTTTGATCACGGTGGGAGAGCTCTCGAAGCAAATCCTGGAATCTGGATTAATGAGATAATGATTGCTCAAGTGAGATAAAACGCCCTCCAATTAACAAGTAATATTACAAGAAGGACAACACACATTCTTCTAAAGTGCAGTTATCCAGGCTGTGCATAAACTTCAGCGAAGGCAGATATCGCCAGAGTAAAATTATCAACGGGTTTTTAAATTATAAATGTCAAGAAAGAGGGATGTGTGTGTGTGTACTCATTAAAAAAATTATTAGCATCTGTAAATATAGTAAATGATCAACCAGAAATGTAAGCAGCAAAAAACAAAAAACAAAAAACAACAGATAGCGAAACCTGGATTTAACAATCCAAATGGGATATTAGACCTAAATACCCATTAAATCACAAAATGTCATTTGTGGCTATTTACATCATTTGTGTAATGAAGGCATTTTGCCAATAACATAAATTGATGCGAACAGTTAAAATTAACATAAATTTAACTCCCTCACCCAGACGTATTTGGGGAGGGGAATCCAGGGAGAAGTCCGATCTTCTGAATCCAATAAATGAGGTTCCATTAGATCAAAGTTTTCACTTTACATGTGAGATACACACATGATGGCAAACAAAACAAAACAAAAAACCCTCCAAAACCCACCATTTTAAGGGAAGTAAAAATATTCCATTGCTGTAGTTGTGTAATTTCTATCAAATGATAATTACCTTGAATACGTTGCCTCCGTTTCATCTTCAATATTGTTGGCAAGTTTCCAGTTTGCCCTGACTGGCTGCTGATGCAGTCCCATGGACTGCTGAGAAAGGTGGGATAAGTGAGGGTGGTGATGGTGAGAATAAGAAATATTGCCCTGACTGAGATAGGCGTTATGCTCATTCCATTGCTGTAGTCTTGCTTGCTGTTGCCTTAAGGTTTCCAAAGCTAAATTTCCATGAATACGATCTGTAAAATGCAGGGGGAGAGAGGAGGGAAAGGATAATTACCCAGCTTCTATATTTAAGAGATTTGTGCTTAAAAACCTGCATTTTTGTTTTTACATCCGTACATGCATAGAGAGACTATCAAACATTAGCATTCCTTGCTAAAATTGTGTTATCCTCCCAAAAAATGTTTCAGCAGCCAGGATTCATATATTTAAATGAAAACGTACTGTGTTTAATATCAGATTCATAAATAACTTGAAAGGAAAACACCATTGTACTTTATTGCCTCTTTTTTAAAATCCTGAAATGAATGTTAGTCCTGAAGAGGTCCTCTTCCTCAAATCCTCCTGCCATGTATCAGCTTTGGTTGCTTGATTTTTATTCCTTATTTTATCTAAGGAAGATGAGGTTCCATCTTTGTTTAAGATCCTGGTTTGTAAGCTGATATTAGACTGCAGCTCCATTTTAAGACATAATAAGGAAATAATGTAGCCAAAATCAAGCCACTAAAGCTTGCATAAGAAGGCACAACAGGGTTAGGAGTAGGAAAATGAACACAATGCTCACGCCTAACTTTTACTGTAGTTTAGGAAACCGAGATCATTACACCTGAAAAAGCACATAGTCTGAGAATAGGATAATTAAGGACAAATGCTTGTAGAAGTTACATGGTTAAAGGCTGTGGACTAAATGACCTTCAGTTCTGTGAACAATGAAAAATAAACAGTGATTTTTGTTCAATCAGCAAAACATAGAACTGAAAGGATTTCAACACTATGCAATGGCTGTAAAATACCAAACATGCCAAAAACGGTTCTTTGCATTACACACCTCCTCTTCACCTAAGCAGACTGCCCCAATTTAAACCCCCTAGACTGTAGCCATGGTTACCTACCTAATGGTTCTCCCACAGACACTCCTGGAGGATTCTCTTCAACGAAGTGGTTCAAATGGGATGGCATCATGAGGTTAGGCTGTGCAATGGGTCTCAGGGGGCTATTGACATCTTGCAGCACAGATGGAGGGAGCTGTTCTAAAACTGAAGGGTCTGTACCAGGGGAATGAGGTCTATGTGGAACCGGATTTTTAAAGAAAGACTGGTTGGGGCCGGTTGGAAAGGCAGGAGAGAGCTGTGAAGATGGTGGTTGCGGCTGCTGATTTAAATGATTGTGTTGCTGGACTATCTGGCTCTGCGGAGGAGGCATTTGGTTATGTTGTTCAGACAAATGATTCTGCTGTTGACTTAAGAGGTTCGGTTGCGGTGGCACAGGATATGGATGCCTTGAGATTTGGGCTAAGTGTTGGAAGGGGCGGCTAGGAACAGCGTACTGGGCCTGGGGAGGAGTGAGGTGAATGTTCAGTTGCCTGGGGTTAAGATTATCTTTGCGGTGAAATTTAGAGTTAGGATAAGAAGAACTGGAACGTGATTCAGGGCTTCTATTTTGGGGATTTGCTTCTAAGTCAACCTGGAGGAAATTACACAAATTATTTGAGTTAAAAGTCATTTTAAGAATACAACGAAACCCTCCCTAAGCAATGAAAGTACACAGCAAATTATTTTAACACCAACTCAAACATGTGATATATAAAGAAGGTGGGAAAAACAAGATCCAGAATAAAGAAAAACTATTGTAAAACTTAGATATATATTCTCCTTTAACTGAAAACATACCGTAGTTTACCAATGAATATAAATCTACTATAAAACATGTCATATGTATTTTTAAATTTTACATGTTCTATACAAAATATAATTTTAAAACTATTTTATGAAGACCCAAATTGTTGGGGGCAATAGGCTGACTCTGTAAAACCGCTTAGAGGGGCTTAAAAAGCACTGTGAAGCGGTATATAAGACTAAGTGCTATTGCTATTATTACAAGCTACAGAAGCACTAAATTTCGTGGTCTTATATTAAACTGGATATTAAGCTCTCACTACTGAAATCCATTTTAGAAAATATTACAGAAGAAATTAACTACTCATTTCTTCCTAATTACCATAGCAATTTGGTAAAAGGGAGAGAACCATATAAAGTTTTTAAAAAATTTACTTCTAAAGAAAAACATCAATGTAATGCAAATGCCATTCCTTATTTCACTTTGCTTTGGGTCTTTCCATCACCCTCTTACTGATGACTTGTTGACTTATTAACTCCTCCTAATATTCCTCCTTAAAGGGGTGAGAGCTCTGGGAAGGGGACAACAACCAGAAGCTAATTTTAAATTTTCATCCAAGTGCAGATTTTTAAATTAAATTAAATTAAAATGTTGAAATTGATTATCTAATATCTGTACCCATGTATTACTCCCGCATGATTTCCATGGTTTCCAAGTTGAATAACATAAAACCATGCAAATACTTTGTCACAATGATGTACAATACTATGATCCTAAAAGCCCAAATGTGCATAGATTTTGATCACCAGTGAACAGATTCAGTAAACGAATAAGCACTGATAGGCTGATGAGTCAAAACTCTCTAGTAATCACATTTTGCTTTGACGATTGTTCTTCCTTTTTAAAAATATCTCTCAAAAAGAATATTAAGAGCTATTGAGATTTTGCTAAAGCATTGTCTATCAATTTTTTTTATTATGAATATTCTAGAAAGAAGACTGTATAAAAACAAAACCCAAACCCAAAAAACCCTACTGAATTCAATATTATTGAAATAAATTCTCAAAATTTCCTGAAATTGATTAATTGTACTACTGGCATTACAGATTGTTCTAGACTGAGCCTAACATTTCCATTGCTAAGCGAGATGTTTGTTAACTGAGTTTTGCTCCATTTTACGACATTTCTCACCACCGTTACTAAACTACCATATTTTTCGGAGTATAAGACACACCTTTTTCCCCCCTAACAGAAGGTGGAAATGTTGGTGCGTCTTATACACCGAATACAGCAATTTTGGCCTCCTGAAGCCCTGCCCCTGCATCCCATTT
>JANHFT010005278.1:4959-17391 GCA_032467955.1 Pseudoxenodon macrops | reverse complement strand
TTTTTCTTGTTTTTGTCCCCAAAAACTAGGTGCGTCTTATACTTCGGTGCGTCTTATACTCCGAAAAATACGGTATTGCTCCCTTCTTGTGCTTTCCAACAAGAAAAAGACGGCACCTGAGTCTGGAGGACACAGTTTCTAGGATTTTTATCTGCTAAACTATATTGCATGCCTCCTTCCCAGGAAACCCAGTTTAATATTTCCTTGAATAACAGAATAGAAGAATAGCAGCATATTATAACCACTGCACTCCTCCATGAAGGAAATAACAATGGAGAATCCAAGCAGCAATGAGAAGCATAATGAAGGAACAAAAGAGGAGAATCACTGAGGTAGTTTGGTCATCTACCAAGAACTGATAAACAGAGAAGAGTGAAAGAGAAATCTGAGAAATCAGACATTAGATGGAGTTGAGTGTCTCCAAACAGACAAAGATAAGACGTTTATAAACAAAAACAAAAACCACATATGATTTGAAATATCTGGTCTGTTACATCTGCCATCTTTTATATTTATCTTCTATTGACTTTATTGTAATTTCTTTGATTGCTGTAAGGCAGAATCATTGAGAGTTGAGTGGCATACAATTTTAATAAATTATTACTGCTGTTTTGAGTCTCAGTTGCACTTGTGCCACATGTAGCATTCTCTCCTACAAGTAAGTTTTGGCAAGTTTTGGAAAGTATGCCAATCGAACACTCAAAATCCAATTTTATTCCAAGCATGCTCCTACCATTTAATGACTTTTCTTCTAGAGGTTACTGTACCAACCAATAAACTCTTATCCACCTCACACTCAGAGGTGGGTTCCTACCGGTTTGGACCAGTTCTACCGAGTAGGTAGTAGGCCGCTGGTGACGTCACGGAGCCAGTCCGTGGATGCAGCCATCTTTTTGGGGGGGGGGTTCTACTGCTCATGCGCACATCCATGCAGCACACATGCGCCCACGTGGCGCGGGAGGCAGCAAACCGGCGGCGAGGTAAGTTAGAAGCCACCCCTGATCACACTGACTAGTAGTAAATGAAATATACTGCTTATATATTCCTTATAAAAAAAGCCAGTTTTCACAACACACATTTCTCAGTATCATTTAGAACAGACATATCAATGTTGGGTTTTAACTTAAAACAAAACACCACACTTTATTCTCTTAAGAAAAAGAGAGACTGAACTCACTGTTTCGATTTAGTTCAAGTTGTTCTTTCTCTGAATGATGAAGCTGCTGTTGTCCTATACTAACTGGCGAATGATGTCCAAGACCATAGGGAATGGGGGACCCACGTCCATGTGCTTGTAAAAGATTCACATTATATGCCATGGCTGTTTGATGAGTAATGATTCGAGGATCAACTGCAAATCTACTCTGATACCCTGTCCATGGTACCTGTGCAATAAAGATATAAAACCTAGTATCATTTACAATTTTTAATCTGAACAGTTAAAAGCCATCTAGAGGACCAATGAAATTAGAATGTCTATGCAGTTTTCTCTAAACACGTAAACTACTCAACAAGAGGAACCAGGCATTTTGAGTAAGAACCAGTACGGTTGTAAGTTTCAAATTGAAGAAATCTCTTGGGAATCAAAGTGTGAGAATAAAGACAGGACACATGGTTAAAAAAAAATACAAATAATATTGAATATAAATATGGGACACAGCCTAAAATCCCTCAGATAAATAGGACAGTAGGAAGAACCTAGTCTGAAAAAAGAACATGAACTGTTTATATCAACATGCAAATTCAGAATAGATGTTTTTAAAAAAATGCAAATATAGATATATTTTATTACTATAGTATTTTTGCAAAAGAAATGAATAAAAAGGAAAAGGGAGAAAAATATAAAGTCTTAACAGTACAAATGTTAAGTTTTCATAGCTTTTGATGTCTCAATTCTATGACAGCTTCCTGAGTTAAAAACTGAAGCCTGAGAATAAATCAAACATGGACTCCAAAAAATCCTTGACATTCAATCTTTGAGAATTTCTACTGATGATAACAAGAGTCATCTTTTTAAAGTTGCCACTGCTTTCGTTACACCCGTTTTGTGTGACTGTGATAAAGATTTCATTTTAGTAACTGCAAATCTTTTTGACTGAAATCTATTTATCTTTCAGAGAAACAAGTCACCTTTTGAAGACTAGAAAAAGTACAGTTGTTGAACTATTCTTATTTTCCTGTTAAAAAATAAGTAAGCTGTAGTGGATCCTGAAGGAGCCCAAAACAGATGCCAATACTGGCCAGCTGATTGTCACGGCTTTTTTCTTTTATTAGCAAATAGCTCTTCTGATAAAAGCAAAATAGCATTTTCAACTTTCTTTGAGTAAGGGGGAGGGAATGGAGGGAGGGTGCTTCGTTAACACAACAATGAATACTTACAGGTAAAGGCACAGACATGACCATATTTCCTCCGTAAACAGCAGGTACATAAAGAATGCTTGTCCCAGTGTGAGGATCTATCCGCTGTACAGGACTGGGAGACTTCCCCAGGTTAGGATGAGGCCCAGGAGGAGGAGGGGGTGGTGGGGTATACGCTCTGACAGGATTTCCAATTAAGACAGAAGCCGTTGGCTGAACTACATAAAAAAATATGAATGTGAAAGTTACGAGCGTTCCCTTTTTCCTCAGCCTTCAAAGGACATTTATTTCATGGCCAGGAACATATGATAGCCTGGCCAGATTCATTGAGTGCATCAATTACACAGTCTTCTTTGATAGACCCTACAGGTCTGGTGCCTCTGCTGTTGTCAGGCAGCTACCAATCTCATTGGCACCAAACCTGTATAGAACTTTGCAGTCTAGGATTCTCTGGCCAATTAACCCTTGAGAAGGGCAAATTAATCGCAAAAGAAAGAACTAGGACATTGGTCACCAAAATGCTATCACCAGTGCTCTTGAATTCTATTCTCAAATGTTAGATAGCTGTGAGCAGTACTGCACGTTATCTATATAATCTAAGCCTAAGCAAATACAAAAGAGCTTGCTTTGATGCCCTCCCTTCAGTACAGCTGGTGAGAAGATTTCACAGGACTCCTTACTTACAAAAAACCTTGCCCTTGTGGATTCAGAGAGGTAGAATCTCCTGCCCTTTTCCTCATACAGTGTCCTCTTTATGAGGTCTCAAGATGTACTTTATCTCCCCAATTATCTCTAAATTTGGGAGTCCGTTCTGATAACGTTTATGTTCATTACTTTTTAAGTGATGCTAACTTTGCATTTGCATGCCAGGTGGCCAAACATCTTCATCACGTCATACCATTCCACAAAATGTCTAACTAACCTGTGGTTTTTATAGTTGTGTTGCTTTTTTCCCATACTAATGAACTGCTGTACCAAATTATTTCTCTTTTCCTACTGTAAAGACTGATCAAAGGCCATAATAAGATATTTATCTATTGTCTACATTCAGAATCCTTTTGAACTTTGGCTCCAATCAAGACTATATGTTTTAAAAGACTTTATTTCCCAAAATCAGAGGAGCTTCTAAATTTAAATAGTACAGGATCATTCTTTTGGTCATTCTTGATCCCTTCCCTATGCTTCCCTCAATAATTTTAGAGAAAGAAAATCCAGACTCCAAACAGGGCTATGGATTCTGATAGCCTATGATTTTTACCTAGAAAACATTTAGTTTCATTGCAAAAACAAGCTTATTTCACATTTTCTCCAAAAAACACAAAACAAAAAAAAACAACCTACCCTCTTCCAAATACTTACCAATTCCATCAGTGTGAAAATGGTCACTGTGGTTATGATGATGGCTTTTTACCTATTAAAAAAAGATTGGCCAGGAGTGAAATTATTCTACCTTTAAAGCTGATATAAACATCAAAGAAAGTTAAGAAAGTTTTCAGAACTACCAATATTACAGAATGCATGCCTATACATTTCCAGAAAACTACAGAAGATAATACTATTATTTTCAGTGAACAAAAGATATTCCTGTGGCGCGGAACAGGGGGACGTAGAGTAATTTGTGAGCCTTCACAAACCAAGATTTCTCTGCCCCAGAGTCAGGTTTATTAATTGCAATGCTACACAAATACTGTTTTTGTTTAATGTCATAAGATGTTGCAGTGCAATACAAATGCACACTATGTTCAAATACTTGTAAGGTAACACTTGTAAGAAAACCTTTAGTTTCATTGCAAAAACAAGCTTATTTCACATTTTCTCCAAAAAAACAAAACAAAAAAATTATAATTTTTTGATTAATTTCTGATTAATGGAATTGTTGGGAACATGGAATGGAGAGGGGGGGGACCTTGTACAGCAGAAACAAAGTGGCATAAATAAAAAGCAAATAACACCCCCCACACACACACCAATTCTTACAATAATTTTAGACATGCAGTAGAAAATACCATATGATCAATTTCAGAGACAGCAGGGAACAAACTTAACCTAATCCTTGTAATAATACATGAAAGAACTATATAATTGAACAGTTGCACTGAAAGTATTATCCTTGTTATATTGGTTATTTTTACAATCTGAGTGTTTTACACTCTACAGCTGAAAATGTACACATGGCAAATCAACTTTGATCATATAATAGGTCTTTTAAATTAGGTTTTCTCCTGGTATTTGGTCCAGCGCCTCAACCAATATACCAATCTGGCATATGGAAAACTGAAAAAAGAAGATAATGTCTGTCTGTGTGTCTGTCTGTTTACCTAATCATCTTCTCTTGAGCAAATCAAGATTAAAACAAAAGGTATTCACAAAATTTGTTCTTTTAATTTTTAAAAAGAGCAGGCTGCAAGTATGCCAATCCTTCTTGGGTTGATTCAAAAAAATATGATATTTTGGGTGAAGAATCTGCAGGCAGTCCGAATTATAGTCTTACGTATACTAGGTCATTTTAAAATCAAGATAAAATAGCAAACTTACAAATATATACTTATCTAGTAGTAGAATTAATAGTGTAGCTATTTTACTGTAGAAAATATATAACAATAGCCATCACCAAAAGACAACTGTTAGATTATCACTGTCAAGATCCTGTTTTAAACAGTCAATGTCTGTGGCACTGCCATCAGCATACTTGTCCTTCCACTTTTGTTAGAGGAATAATTTTTTTGCAAGAAAGAAGGAGAAGTCCTATGGAACTTGGAAAAATGGAAACTAATAATGGTAGATTCACAGCAGAAGTCAGAATCTCAGTTTATTGTGTCTGTAAACTGAGATACTGGCTTCTGCTATGAATCTACCAGTATTAGTTTCTATTTTTCCAAGTTCCATAGGGCTTCTTTCCTGCGAAATACTATAAATAACATTGGAGAAAGAATCTGCCCCAAGAAATGTAAGCATGATTCCCTCAAGATCAAGCTTACCTTCTGAGGGTTATTTATCTGACTAAAAAAGAGGCCGCTTAACCCAGACAATAATGCCAACCACAAAACCATCGGAGTAGGCAAACACAAGATACAGGAGGTAACCTGTACTAATGTTGAGATATAGTTAACCGTCAACCTCATGAACTATGCAGTCTAGAATGGAAGGGCCTTCAGAGGAGCAAAGTGCAATACAACAATATAGTGGGGAAAAATATACAGTGGAAAAAGAAGACACAGAAAAATATAGTGAGACATATATTGATCCAAGGCAGGGATGAGCAGCTATGGCACCTTTATGACCTGTGGACTTCAACTCCAAGAATTCCTGAGTCAGCCTGGTGGGTTCAAGAATTCTGGGAGTTGAAGTCCACAGGCCGTAAAGAAGTCATTGTTGCCCACCGCTGATCCTAGGTAACAACTAACTGGCTAACTTGTTTATGTCAAAACACTATTTCACTCTGACCAGTTACAGTTCTCTCTCCCAATGTTCAGTAGAAGGCATGACCACGGTGGGTTGCCTACTTGTTCTAGGACAGTGATGATGAACCTTTTCAGCACCGAGTGCCGAAAAGGGCCACAACCCAGAAGAGGAGCTGCCCAGGGGGCATGCGCGCACTGGAAAATGAACTTCTGGTTTCCGGTGCACGCATGCACACTAGCCAGCTAGTCTTTCGGTTACTGGTGCGCATGCAGCCGTGACAATCAGCTGGCCAGTGTGCAGGCTCATACCGGAAAATGGAAGACCAGTTCTTCCAATTTCCGGCACTGCCGCAGGCACAAAGGCCAGCTGATCATCGCACACGCATGCGCACCAGAAACCCGGAAGAAGAACAGGCAACACCGCGCATGCCAGGCAACATGGCTCCACGTGCCACTTCGGGCACGCATGCCATAGGTTCGCCATCATGGTTCTAGGACATCTTGCACTCTTTCCCCAAAGATCCACTGTTTCTTATTCTCCATCTACTAGGTTTACCATACAGCTCTAATAGGAAGACAAGAGAAAACCAAAAGATGGTGATTTTTTCCCAATGCCTATTTTTCAATATGCTGTCGAGCACCAAGTTTTAAAACTCACTGATGCTTAAGAACATTAGTTCCTCAGGGGAAAGGTCTACGCCGTTTTCCAGCAGTCTGAACACATTAATCAGTCTGTTTAGAAAGCCTGAATAAATATTGACCTATGAATAACACGGATGAAAAAGAATGACAAACTGGTTCACTAGTTATTCTATAAAGATAGTCTCTCCAAAACGCATTGCAAAAGAAAAATTACATTTTAAAATGCTGGGGGCTATTTCAGCTTCTTCGCATATTTAGGATTAGATAAATGTTTTCTTAATCTTCCTACAAGAGCTATCACTATTGATTACAATAATTCACACACACACACATACATACATACGCACTCCCTGATAGAACATGGCACTTTAAAGGCATTCTAGCTAATGTTTTTATCTCCAACCCCACCAAACTAAGTTCTTGACACTCATTTAATTTGCTAGTAAGTACTAAGGTTTATTTATGCAAATTCCCAGCTTTCCATCCAAATGAACATAAGAGGTACAGTAGTTTACATCACAAACAAATAAAATCCGTAAAATACAACTGGTAAAAAAACAAAATAACCATGACAACAGTATCATTTTACAGATATTCCTCAGGTTCACTTGTTCAGCAACATAATCAAAATTATGATGGCTCTGAATGAGGGCAATTTCTGAATAGTCTGTGAAGTTGTGGTTGTCGCAGCATCCCTGTGTCACATGCCTGCAATCAGGTGCCTGGCTCGCAATTACAATATCACAGTGAGCCATGGTCATACGATCTCCAGTTGCAACCTTCCCAGACTGCTTCCCATTAGCAAAATTAATAGGGGAGCTGGCAGGGAAGATCACAAGTCACCAGTTGTAATCATAAGTTGCTCCTGCTGTTTTTATCCCAAAGATCCCCACCCTGGTATGAGATCCGAGGGATCTGGTGCTCGATAGCACCCAACTGCGGCCCGTGCTGGCTCACCCATGCTCCATAGCATTGTTCTGACTGAGGCTTCCCAAGAGCATGAAACAAACTCCTTGTCCTGACAAAAAACCCTTTTATTAATTTCCTATGAATTCTGCTCATTCACAACTGGCAAAGTCTTTCAGGGGAGGATATACAGTCACAGACCTCACCTGGCTTGGAGAGCTGACAGGCCGATACCTGCAGAACTTGGCAAGGAGTCTCGGAGAGTCACGAACCAATTAGCGAACTAATTGTCTCCTGCAAACACCACTCCCCTTTTGCCCCTCTTTTATTTCCTCTGGGAGGAGCCATTCAACATCTGGCTTTACTCCCAAGTTGACACCTGTTCTTTAGTTGTTCCGTTCGTCTGGCAACTCTGTGCATGCGCACATTAAGAACAGGCTCCAGCTGTTTGTCTGCCTCACTGATGTCTGACTCTGAAGACAGCTGGTAGCTGGTATACAGCTTTGGCCTCCTCTCTGCCTCCGACACAGAGCCCTCGTCCGAACTTTCCTCAGCTCCCAGGACTGGCCCATGTTCCTCCTCAACCTCGTCACTGTCCAACTCTACTGCCAGCTATGCTGGGTGCCGGCGGGCCACAACAAGCATTCATTCACAGTCCCTGCTGGCTCATCCACCAACTGTAGTGCCAGCTTGCAGCACTCACCTACTTGCCTGCATATCTCAACTGCTGGCCTCTCCCTACACTCACTCTCAATAGGAGTATATAATTTTAAGGGGGGGGGAAAAGAAAGACAATTTATAGATATTGTGTTTTCCCAGACATTCTAGCAGCTTCTGACATGAATATAATGATCTCTTTTGAACACATATTGTCTTCCTGGACCCCAAAAAATTACTCTTTACAAAAAGCTCTATCTTAATATATGTAAAAACTATGTTATCTTTTCAGCCTAGTATTTTCCCATTCTATGTTCTTAGGAGGAAGCACCAGAAGCTAATATGATTTTCTGATATTTCTTAGCAAATTCTTGCAGCCTTTTAATCATTTTCTCAGAGGTTACCTTTGGTGGTGATTGCTGTGGTTTATTGGTGTTTGATGAATGCTGCTGTCGTAGAGCCCGTGGAATAAACTCAGGAGCCAGCGGATTCAATACATAGGTTTTCTTTAATTCCAGAGCTTCCAATTGAGCCTTGATCTGATCAAATGTGATACCGTGAAGACTTTCATTATCATGACACAGGGCAATAAATCTTTCCCAAAATTTCCTAAAAGCCAATACAAGAACAACACAAAAATGTTTGTTTTTTCTAGATTAAAAATATATCAAGTAAATCTTGAACATAACCCCTTTGTTTTCAATACTATTTAATTATGAGACAACATCATTTGAAGCCTTCTAAAAACTATTTAGCATTAACGTTTGAGCAATAGCAAGATTTATTAGCCAAGTTCTCTACATCACATACAAACATCTGTCTTAGTGTTAGAATGTCTGCAAAGTGCCTTCTTTGTTTTTAAAACATTCAGGCGGATTGTTCACACAGGGCACATTTACAATGTGGCTGCAAGAAAAATGAATCAAATCCTGCCAGTTCTGATACGTAACATGCTGTTGAATTTAAAATAAAAAATTGCCATAGCTGTGTCTGATATAGCTGCGATTTCACAAATATGTATTGTAGCCATATTTCAAAAGGTCTTGATAGTTATTGCAATAGATACTTGACTCACTTTAACAACCTTCAAATTACATTTGCATTTTAGAATTTCACATTATCAATGAAAATGTCGCATATTTCTGTAGAATTGATTAACTGTTGTAAAGTCAGACAATGCCAATAGTTCTCAAAATGTTGGAAGAACAAAGAGTTTTACAATCAAGCTGTTGTTTAGAAGACCTGTGAAAACCTGGATCTTTAACCAGGAGGCCTCTTGGGAGAGACAGTGAGTCCTCTTGCTTCGTTGAGCTTGCTATCTTTTATCTTTATCTTTTATTGATTTTAGTGTCATGTCATTCTACTTCTATTAGCAGGTCTTTGTATTGTGTGATTTTCTCTAGTTCTTTCTCTCCTCTCCTCTCCTCTCCTCTCCTCTCCTCTCCTCTCCTCCCTTCCCTTCCCTTCCCTTCCCTTCTGCTGTCTCCAGGTATTATTATTTTTGTTTTTGTTTTTCTCATCAACAAATAAGCCTGGAGTGTTTTGTGGCAGATATTATTTCTGCTTAGACAAAAAGTAGGAAGGATGAAGCTGGCAAGAATTGAAAATTAAGTATCCAAGATCAGCCAAGAACATTCTTTAAAAAAAAAACACCTGTGCAGGTGCCCACAACCTCAAAGGATGAGAACCAGTCAACAAAAGCCACTATTGTATATAGATGGGAGAAAGAAATGTGGGGTGTAGACCATGAAGTTGTCATGCACCTATTAAATCCCTACTTTGTATATTATTTTCATCATAAGACCTTTCTTTCACATTTGCAGTAAAAGTAACTTATTTCTCTGAGTCTTGTCCTTCAATCTTCCTACTGCTGACCTTATGCCTATGATGCATTTGAATTCCTAGAGAGAGATGTATTGCTTTACCTAACATGAAACTTGGACGAGAAGCATATCTCTAAGCTCTACAACTACTGATTGGAGCTTAGCTTTAACTACACCCGGATTACTCACAGAACACACCCCAGACTGTTAGTAAAGTCTTTGCTTGCATTCCATGGCAGCAATTTATGATTATCCTTGCACATCTACTTGCTGAGGGACATACCACAAGTACTTTTCCAATGGCTAAATAGCTATGAATAGCATAACACAAGAGCAAAGTTAACAAAGCTCTTGTAATACATTTCAAGCAGATGGTCGTCCAGTCCAGATCAAGATCACCACAGTGCGTATACTTCTTCTGAACAGCCTTAATATTGAAATAAATAACATCCCTGGAATTCAAAAGGGATTTAAAATAAACTAGGACATGCAAGATTCTCCATGGTAGCTTCCCACATAATTTTACTTTCAGTGCTAGCATGTTAACCATGAGACCTGCTGTGCAAAAATGTCCATGTTTACATAAAAATAAAATCATATTCCACTTATGTATGGCAGCCTATATAGATCATAGTCATAAATATAAACCAGTTCTTTCATCTAACCTGTACATATACGGTTGCTATGAAATTAAAATAAATCCAATTTTTTTATCTTCTACAAGCAAGATCTAGTACAAACAAATAAGAGCTGTGGTGGCACAGTGATTAGAATGTAGTATTGTAGGCTAATTCTGCTGACTGCCAGGGGTTCGATCCTGACCGGCTCAAGGTTGGCTCAGCCTTCCATCCTTCCGAAGTGGGTAAAATGAGGACTCAGATTGTTGAGGGCAATAGGCTGATTCTGTAAACAACTTAGAGCAGGCTGTAAAAGCACTGTGAAACGGTATGTAAGTCTAAGTGCTATTGTTATTGTTATCATGCTGAATATTGCTGAATTCTCATTATATATATATTCACTCTGCAATAATTCATTCATTAAATTGTATATACTTAATATAACTAGCAACTTCTTCAAGGTAACAATATTAAATTTCTGCTAAAACCAAATAATCATACTATCACATTTTTAAAATATTAAAAAAATAGATTGAAAATAGATTACAAAATTATCCAATTCAAACTTCCAAGTTTAGATTATCAACAAGGAAACCAGAAAAGATTGAAGTACTTGGTTTTGCCCATTGCTATTATAATAAGTATATAAATATAACAGCACATACTTTCACCAGTGAAAAAATTACAGATTGTTCTTGCTTGCAGTATACTCTAATTTATTGCACTTTAATCTGAGAACTAGACTGATTTATTCACATTTCCGTAAAACTTTGCTTTCCTCTAGCAAAATTTCTAAAGATTTCTCCCTTCCTCCATTTATTATAAATATAATTTCAAAAAATAATAAAACTGACACAAATATGCATTTAAAGGAATACACTATTAATAGATAAAACTACTATCCTGGAAAGCATTAAATGATTCTTTGTAGTTTGTTTATGAGCATGATAACCTCTTCATAAGTGAGCATTACAATACAGCATTTCCATCTTTACCTGTAACATTAAGAGAAAATTTGACAATATGAATCCTTTGTAGATCGGCCTTGTTTCCCTTTACACTGCAAATGAAATATAATCAGCAAACGTCCAACAACGTTGCTAATTTGAGCCTATTACAAGAAATCTTCAGTCTACTGTCAGTTTTAGATTCTGTTAATATATTATAATATACTGTAGATTTAAACAAAATGAAATGATGGCGAGATTAAACACAAGACATGTATTACAGATAGTGTGTAAGGAGACATGGATAGTATTTCCCCCTAAAGCTCAAATCTACCTCAAATTAAGAGAGAAAGTCTAAAATAAGCATGCCCAACTGTGGCAACCTTAAAATTTGTGGACTTCAACTCCCAAAATTCCCCAGTCAGGCATGCTGGCTGGGAATTCTAGGAATTGAAGTCCACAAGTCTTAAATCTCGCCATCATTTGCCACAGTTGGACATACACACTCCACACCCATCTAAAGGGTCCACCTAGGTGAAGCAGAACAGGAATGGGAATCAATTATTAAAAACACAGTAAGCCTTTCATCGTTATGATTTATTATTTGGTCATACCACATATTGGTTGTACCTGCATCTTCCAATGGAACATAAAGCAATTGGGTCGCCCACCACAGCTACTAGGGACTGTGCTCTTGTAATGGCTGTGTTGAGAAGTTTGTAATTAGACAGAAAACCATAATCTAAGTCCTCTGTTGAATCTTCCAATAAATGTTCCTTCCGTTTCATCGCTGTCTGCTTGTGTTTGCAAGTGTGTCGGGTTCGTACTGTGCTGAGAAACAACACTCGAAACTGCTTTCCTGAAGAAGGAAGAGTACGGGATACTGTTAGCCTGACTTTTTTTTCTCCTAGCAACACTACCACATGTATTGACTTTTTACATCAATGTCTGGCAAGTGAATAACTATTGTTCACTTGAAAATATTTGTGCTACAATAATTAGATGATAGATAGATAGATAGATAGATAGATAGATAGATATAGATATAGATAGATAGATAGATAGATAGATAGATAGATAG
>JANHFT010005277.1:73669-84818 GCA_032467955.1 Pseudoxenodon macrops | reverse complement strand
AAGAGGGGTGGGGGTGGAAGGAGGGAGAGAAACGGGGAGGCAACCCCCCCCAGAGGGATACGACAGCCCCCCCCCTCAAATACCACGGGGGGGGGCTCGCCGCCGGGGGACCCCCCCCCCCACTCGGGGGGGGGAAGGAAGGCGAGGACGGTTTGTCTCGTCCCTGCCCCGCAGGCTCGGGCCTCGCTCTGCGCCCCCCCCCCCCGCGTTTCCAGGGCCCGGCCGGCCAGCAGCCAGCGCCGCCATCTCGCCTTCCCCTCCCCTCGCGGCGGGAGCAGAAGACGCGGCACAAAGAAACGGCAGGCAAGGCGGGCATTTCGGGCCCGGCGTGGGCTCCGCTCGGCTTTTTCCAAGGCTCCCCACACTTCCTGGTCCCCTCAGCGGCGGCGCGGCGGCAACGCCGGAGCCCGGGGAGGGAGACGGACATTTCATTCGAGCCTGCAGTGGAACCGGTTAGCAATCATTGGCCGGAGCCAGGCACAAACCTCCAGTGCGGCCCTGGTTGGCTCCCTCCACAAATCGGCTGTTTGGTTGGACAGAAAATGGCTGCGAAGGAACCAGTCCCAGCGCGGAGCACCGCTTCCCGAAGCCGGCCTGCCCTCCCTCCGCGCCGCCTCCTGCCCGCCTCCCCCCCACCCTCCCCGCGCGGGAGGCTGTTCCCGCTGAAGGATCCTCCTCCCGCCGCTGCCTGCGAATAGCCGCGAAAACACCGCCGGCGGCCTGTGAGGGAACGGCGGATGCCTTGACCTCGGCTCTTTATACGCCCGAGGGCAGCTGGCGTCTCTTCCCACCCCCACACCCGTCTGTCGAACCAAGCTGAAGAGGCAGCCTCTTTTTCCCCAGTGCTTTGTGTGTGTTTGTGTACCCTTTCCCCTCTTTTTTTTAATTTTTTTTAAACAGGCTAGGGATCTTTTCTGGTGAAATACAAGAGTTATTATTATATTCACAGGACATGCGAAACCATGGTTTAAGAATTGGCTACCTTGCAAATCCACCGCAGTGGCTGCATCCACAATATATGATCTGTCCCATGTAAATCAGGTGTGATTTACTTTGTGAGTTAAGTGGTGGGATTCACCCTAATGATTTCTTCCAACAACCAGTTCACCAAACTGCTCAGAAAGTTAACAACTGGTTCTCCCGAAGTGGTGTGAACTGGCTGAATCCCACCACTGTTCCTATCTCATCAAACCAGCTATCGATTTGATTCCATATTATTGCCAATTTTATCTCTCTCTCCAAAGAGAGGCTCCTTCTAGACTCAGTGGTCCTGTTCAAAGAGCAGGTAGAAATTAAGTCAGGTGGATCTTTATCAAACTTCAACTGGTGTGCAATTGTGGCCTTACCTGGAAGATGATGTCCTAAGGATAGTCTTTTATGCTCTTGTCATATTGTAATTGGACTATCATAATTTGATTGGACTACATGAAGTTTTTTTTAAGACCACTCACAAATTGTAATAAGTAATTGTAATAAAATGCAATACCCTTCCACTATAATGACCTTCAAGACACTTGTAGTATTTAGGTTTTGGGGGAAGGCGTTTGGGGACTGATAATTGTGAAACCATGGGTGTAGAAATTGGTTATGTCATGTCATGTGTTTGTGATGTTATATGATATGTGTTGTGTGTTGTATGTTATTTGCTGTATGTTGTATGTTATATGGTAATATTACTGTGCACGATCTAGAAATCTGGATTAAGATAGTAAATGCATTGAGTCAATAAATGAATATGCTAAATACTACCTATTCAATGTACTGATTCGGTATCATTCTTGAGCAAGTTATATGAAATCAACTTATATGAAATCTTATATATGAAATCTCCAGAATTGTATACAATTTATATGAAATATTCAGAATCATATACAATACTAATTAGCTGATAATATTTTATTTGTCTTTCACGAATAATATGCCATTAAAATATCCCATGAAAAATACAAGACTTAAAACCCTGAATCCTTAGATTTCTTTCCTCTGTTTCAGTATGATATCTTTTATACTCCAGCAGTTACCAACAAATTGGTTCCACTTCCTGCTACAACAAAGATATCTGTCACTGATGGACATCCAGTGGCAACAATGGGTAACATATCTTTTACTTCAACAACTCCTAATTCTCATATTACTTTCTTCTCACACTCATATGCATCCATCCATTATATTTATTATTTAATCATATGTTTTACTCATGCAATTTATTTATCATTAACATTTTATTAGTTATATAAATACTATGTATTCCTTATATAATGATTAAAAGAGCTATTTGATTCTCTAAAGTTTATAAACTAAGAATCTAACTGTTGCATTCTATTGAATTGTGCCAAATCTGCATAAAATTGCGAGCCTTTAAAATAAGAATATCAAATGGGATGTGAATATGTGGTAGGATGAAAATAATAGACACCATGATTCTGTGTCTGACAGAATTAGGCGTATTCTTAACCTATTGGATGAGTAGATTTAGTAAAATAAGAGGAAAAGCCTAATGTGCACTTGACTCATTATCTGTTGTAATTTTTGCCCCTAATTGGGCCATCTTTGCATTGAAACCAGTTACATAACCACAATTGAGAAGGGAATAATTGAAACTAGATTACTAGAAAAAACTTTAATCTATGAATAATTGCATTAGATGTTTCTAATTAGCATCTAACTTACTATAATTTGATCATCATTTTAAAAAAAACTTTCAAATACTCCACCAACCACACCTGGTAAATCATAATTTAATAGCTCCAAAATAACCTGCTAGATTATTTTTATTTTCTTAAATAACTATCATTTACTATCATCAGTTAATCCCAGTGCAGAAAAGTGCTTCAGATTACAATAGTCGTCTTAACTAGGATAGAATCTTGCAAATACATTAAGTAACCCAACTGATTATTAAAACAAAATTGGCTAATAAATTTCTAAAATATTGAGATTATGTTCTTAAGAAAGTACAGTCTAATATTTGAGAATGACTAAGTCACATAAATGTTGAGAGGGAAAGTTTTGCACTTCATCTAATAAACATTACCCTAAAACTTTGGTACTATCAGTAAGACATACATTTGCAGTTAAAATCCTCTACCCTTTACTGAACTCAACTTCACTCTAAGAAAGTTTCTGTCTAATAGCCACACTAAAACTCAAATTTCCTGGGCATGATAATAACAAGTTTTTCAATGTTTCCTGAAATTTTATGTCATGTGATAATTAGTTGTGAATGCATTGATTGATGTGATCATTAATGTATGAGTATCTGCAATGCATATAAATTTGAATCAAGTTCTCTTTAACTTATATCTAGCAATAAAACGCAAGCAAGACAATATTTAAACAAGCAAAATTTGATTTAAAAGGGAAAGGTGAATGCAAACAAAGCTAAAACAATTAATTATAATGTCAGAGTCAATAGTGAACTTCAAATTTGAGAGCCAATACAAAAAAATTTGTTTATAAATTGACACAATATAAACATGTTAGACATCAAAAAGTCATTGTCCTTAGCAAATTCAGAACTTAAACAAATTCATTGTCCTTGAAATAATATGTAGCTCATACTAAATCAGGGGTGTCAAACTCACAGCCCTCAGGCCGGATACGTCACATGCTGGCCACAACCACCCCGGTTTAGCAAGGGGGGGAGTCATGATACGTCACGTGATGACAATATGACATCACAAGTTTGACACCCATGTATTAAACAATTCAAATATCTCTTCTTAAAATTATATTCAATACTATTCTTTCACTTAACTGTCTTTTTCTTTCTGGACAGTATTTTAGAAGTCAATTCCCCTATAGGTTCAAACTTTAGTTATTTAAGAAATTGTTTGAATATTAATATGATCCCACCAAATTGAGAGTCCATTTACCATCCTCTCAAGATACTGTATTAATTAATTCTCAACTGGATTTCTTTTCAGCTTCAAAAGAAATAAACCCTGTTCCATCAAAAGAATTCGACTATACCAAGTCAGAAGAACCAGACAGGAAATTTGGTATAATGATTTTTAAATATTTCTTCCTTCTACTTTACAAGATAACTATTTGAATATGTCTACTGTATTCTTATACTATATGAATATGAAAACCATATTTTGGGGTTGTTTGCTTTTTTCCAGTTTCAACTGACGATGATAATTATCTTCCTAAACTCTTGACTACACCAGAATTTCCAATTACCAAACCTGGTAATTATATATTCCTATATTTGATAAAATCTTGTACATTATGATTGCTGGTTAGATAATTCATTCTTCATGGCTACATAGAAACAAGTAGATTCAAGACTTTGACAGACATGCTTGTTGATCATATGCAAAGGTTTACTACATATAACCACAATATTGGAAGAATCCAACAATAAATATTTCTTTTTGAGGCTATACTTGCAATTATTTTTCATGGGGTTTCACACTTACACACCCATCACTCTCTCAGAATTTTTTCTTCTTCAGTTCAAAACCCTTCCAAAGATATGATTACTATCAGATGGTATTTTGAATCTTCAAATGTAGATTAATTTTAGACAGCACTTCATTTCAACTTCTTTTAAAACAAGCCGGGTTCTGCCAAAGTTGAAAGAACCCAGCTACATCATGTCACCAATACCTGACATGAAACATGTTAGAGTAGCTTTTTAACATGCTTCTTTCTCTCTCTGGAATTTATCTAGTGTATTCCTTTCTGAAACGAACAAAAATTCTAGACTGCCTTGAAATTATATAATGCATAAATTCTAAATATATTCATTCAATCATGAATGCTGTACAAAACTACATAAAAAGGAATACACATTCAAATCTGAAGACGTCACACCATGCACAACAAAATTTATTTGATAGTCCTCTACTGTAGATTAAAATTAATCTAAGAAAATATATTACTTCGTAACAGAACCATGCATAACAATGCCATTTTTACATAGAAAGCCTTGTAAGAAATGTAGGGTAAATAAGTGTAAAAATGTCCATCAATACGGACCCTGAAATTTTATTTTGGGATTGTTTGCTTTTTTTCAGTTTCAGCTGAAGATGATAATTATCTTCCTAAAGTTTTGACCACATCAGAACCCCCAATCACCAAACCTGGTAATCATGGCTTCTCATATATTTGATAAAATTGAATTTAGTTTGTGCCTGAGAATATATTCCCAATGGCAATCTAGACATAAAGAGGTTCTGAACTGGCGGGAACTTTGAAAGACATAGCGGTGGATGATATGTAGAGCTTCAATACAAAGATGCATAGTATTAGGAGACCATTCTTTTTGTATCATGTTCATTTTCTCGAGGTCTAACTCCCAATACTCTGTGAGAATAACTACTTCTTCCATTCAAAATCCTTTCATATGATTAGAATAACATTGTATATTGAATCTTGCACTTTGCTGTCAAATGTAGATTAATTTTAGACAGGACTTCCTTTCAGCTTCTTATAAACCAAGCCCGGTTCCAACACGATTTAAACAACCTGATTACATCATACCAGAAGAACGAGACAAGAAACATGGTAGAGTGACTTTTTTTACACACTTCTTTCTACCTCTGGAATTTTTCTAGTGTATTTCCTTTATGAAATAAAAATGAACTCTAGACTTCCTTTAAATTATAATCCTACATGGGGGATTGAAATTAATCTAACAAAATATGTTAGTTAATTGTAGTACCATGTATAACAACGATACCTCAAGATAGAAAGGCACAAGGGGGATTTGGGATGCATAGATATAAGTATGTCCACCTGGACAATGTGACCTTATTTGGGGGTTGTTTGCTTTTTTCTAGTTTCAACCAAGGACAATAATTATCTTCCTACAGTCTTGACCACGCCAGATCTTCCAATTACCAAATCTGGTAATTATGTGTTCTCATATGCTTGGTAAAAATGTATTCAGTGTGATTGCTGGTAGATCATGCACTCTTGGTGGCCACTTAGAAGCATTATTAAAGCAGTATTAAAACACCAGATAGTTCTTGTCATGCTACCTTTGACGTTCATTTTGCTGAAATTGCCCAGTACCCTTTGAGAAGTCTTCCTTCAAAATCCTTTCATCTCATGTGATTAACGCCACACAGTATTTTGAATCCTGTACTCCTTATACTATGACTTTCTGAACTGAACAGATTTTGAAAGACATGCCTGTTTATTATATTTACCGCTTCATTACACAGATGGATAGCATTAAAAGGCCTTTTTTTTTCTTTTTATGCTACTTTTGATTTTCTTGAGATTACCTTTTACCCATGCCAGAAGTACCAGACAGCATACATTGTGGAGTGCCTTTTTTATGTACTACTTTAAGATCCTTGCGAAATTAGTGCTTGCATCTATCTAGTATAATCTTATGCAATGCCTTTACAAAATCCAGATATTCTGGAAAGTATTACATGCTTAAATTCTCAGTACATTATTCATTCATGAATTGTCTACAATACTGAAGTGAATGCTAGTGCACTTTTGAATGTAAAAAACAGTGTACCGGATAGTTCAAAATTTCCTTTGATCCTCATGTATGGATAATTAAAACCCTTCAAAGACAGATATTGCACTCTTGGTGACACTTAGAAACAAGGAGTTTCTGATTGAACATAACATCAAAAGTCATGCCCGCAGACCATATGCAGAGCTTTAGAGATGCATAGTATTGGGAGAACATTCACTTTTTTTCAAGTTACTTTTGATCTTTATTTTCCCAAGGTTTAACTCCCATTACCCTATAAGAATTCTTTCTTCTTCCATTCAAATTCCTTTCATATGTTATGATTAGTATAACACGGTCTCTTGAATTCTGTCAAATGTAGATTAATTTTCAATTAGACTTCCTTTTAACCAGTTATAAACCAAGGTCGGTTCCACCAAAGTTTAAAGTACCTGACTACATCAGCATGCCAGAATTACCAGACAGGAAACATGGTAGAGTGACCTTTTTAATATGTTTCTTTCTACCATCTAGTATTATTCTAATTGTTCATTTCTGAAATGAACATTAAATCCAGAATATAAAATGCATAAATTCTAAATAAGTTCAGACAATCATAAATGTTGCACAAAAATGCCTAAAAAAGGATCAGAAGTACATATTAAACCTGAATACATCAAACCAAGCACAATTTTTTTTTACTTGATGGACTGAAGATTGAAAGACTGTGTAGAATGTAAGTGTATTTTTCAACCAGAACATAGCACACCTAACAACCCAAAATTTCCCTTTATCCTCAGTATGGAAAATTAAAACCCTTCTAGGAGAATCTGTTTTTCATAGCAGGGTCATGCATAACAATTCTATCATTAGATGAAATAGCTCTTATGCAACTTGACATATATAGATGAAATCATGTCCTGTGAAAATATTTTGGGGTTCTTTGCTTTTTTCCAGTTTCAACTGAGTATGATAATTATCTTCCTGAAGACTTTAACATGCCAGAACTCCCAATTTCCAAATTTGGTAATTATGTGTTCTCATGTGTTGATAAAAATGTGTAAAGTGTGATTGTTGGTAGATAATGCATTCCTGGTGTAGAGATTCATTACACAGATGGATAGTATTAGAATTAGAAGACTATATATTTCTTGTCATGCTCTTTTTAATTTTAATTTTCCTGAAATTACCCATTACTCATTGAGAATCCTTTCTTCCTCAATTCAAAATTATTTCATTAGATATGATTAATATCACATGGTATTCACAACCTTGTGTCTCCCTGTCAGGTTGTAGACTAATTTTATACTGAAGTTCCTTTCAATTTCTTATGAACCAAGCCCTGTGTCATCAAAATTTAAAGAACCTGGCTACGTCATGCCAGAAGTACCAGACAGAAAACATGGTAGAGTGAATTTTTTAGGATACTTACTTTCTTCTTATTTACAAGATACGTTTTTGAATCTCTCTAGTGTACTTTTATCCAGATATTCTGTAAATTTCTACATGCATAAGTTCTAAGTACATTATTCATAAATTATTTACAATACATAGTGGAATGGAAGTACACTTTCCAACCAGAAGACAGCAGATCATACCCCCAAAATTTTCCTTGAAGCTCAAGTATGGAAAATTAAAATCCTTCTAAACTATATTTATCTTCATAGTAGAATCATGTCTGAAAATTCAATTTTAAGATGTAAAGAGCTCTTAGGCAAATTAACATAAATAGGTGAAACCCTTTCCTTCAATATGAAAATTTTGAAATTGTTTTGGGGTTCTTTGCTTTTTTCCAGTTTCAACTGAGGATGATAATTATCTTCCTAAAGTCTTGACCACACCAGAGCTGCTACTTACCAAACCTGGTAATCATGTGTTCCCATATGTGTGATAAAATGTATATAGTGTGATTATTGGTAGATAATGCACTTTGATGGCTAATTTAGAAAAATAGTTTCTGGATTGAACAAAACTTTGAAAGACCTTTGAAAGACCTGATAGATCATATGTTCAGTGTCACTACGAAGATGCATAATATTAGCAGACAATCCGTTTTTTCTCATGCTACTTTTGATGTTCATTTTATTGAGATTTACTCTTTGAGGATTCTTTGTCCTTTAGTTCAAAATCCTTTCTTAAGATATGACTAGTGCCACATGGTATTTTGAATCCTGTACCACTCCTTAAGACTGATTCAATCAATCAAAGCTATACAAAAAGGAATAGAAGTATACATTCAAACCTGAAAACATCTATCCAGGCACACGAAAAAGGTTTTGATGGTCCTCCACTGAAGATTAAAATTAATCTAAGACAATATATTAGCTAATTGTAGGACCATGTATAACAATTCCATTTCAAGATGGGAGGACTCATAGGCAATTTAGGATACATAGGCGTAACCATGTCCTTCAATATGGACATTGTAAACTTATTTTGGGGTTCTTTGCTTTTTTCCAGTTTCAACTGAAGATTATAATTATCTTCCTAAAGTCTTGACCACGCCAGAACTTCCAATTACTAAATCTGGTAACTATGGTATATATGTTTGATATAATTATATGCGGACTGATTATTAGTAGGTAATGCACTCCTGGTGGCTGGTTGGAAACAAGGAGTTTCTGTGATGAAAAGACATACCTGTGAATCATATTTAGAGATTCACTACACATATGTATAGTATTAGAAGACCATATATTTCTTCTCGTGCTACTTTTAATTTTTCTGAAATTACCCATTATCCTTTGAGACTTCTTTCTTCCTGACTTCAAAATTCATTCATCAGATATGTTTAATATTACATGGATTTTTGAAAGATGCAAGTACATAGCCAGAATGCAGACTAATTCTATACTGGACTTCCTTTCAGTTTCTTATGAACCAAGCCCTGTTCCATCAAAATTTAAAGAACCTGGCTACATCATTGCAGAAGTACCAGACAGCAAACATGGTAGAGTGACTTGTTTTTTTACGTTCTCCTCTCTGATCCTTTACAAGAAACGTTCTCGCATCTATCTAGTGTAATCTTATCGAAAGCGTTTACAAAATCCAGACATTCTGGAAATTAGTATATTCACAAGTATTAAGCATATTATTGAAACACGAATGCTGTACAACACCGAGTAGAATGAAGGGACACTTTTCAACGAGAAGACAGAGCACTGTAAAAACCAAAAATTCCTAGATCCCTCTATATGAAAGATCAAAATCCTTCCAAGGCAACATATTTCTTCATAGTAGTGTCATGCCTGATAATTCCATTTCAAGATGAAATAGCTCTTAGGCTTATATAGGTGAAACCATGTCCACCTGTACAATGTGACCTTATTTGGGGGTTGTTTGCTTTTTTCTAGTTTCAACCGAGGACGATAATTACCTTCCTAAAGTCTTGACCACGCCAGATCTTCCAATTACCAAATCTGGTAATTATGTGTTCTGATATGCTTGGTAAAAATGTATTCAGTGTAATGGCTGGTAGATCATGCACTCTTGATGACCACTTAGAAGCAAAGATTTTCTGAGGGAACATAACTTCGAAAGACATGCCCTCAGACCATATGCAGAGGTCTAGAGATGCATAGTATTGGGAGAACATTAACTTTCTGTCAAACTACCTTACACCTTTATTTTCCCAAGGTTTAACTCCCATTACCCTATGAGAATTCTTTCTTCTTCCTTTCAAAATCCTTTCACAAGTTACACAATATGTTGAATCCTTTACTTTGCTGTCCAATGTAGATTAATTTTAGACTGGACTTCCTTTCAGATTCTTATAAACCAAGCCCGGTTCTGCCAAAGCATAAAGAACCCGAAACCATCATGCCCGCAGTACCAGACGAGAAACATGGTATAGTGACTTATTTAACATGCTTCTTTCTATTAATGGAATTTATCTAGCGTATTCCTTTCTGAAATGTACATGAACTCCAGACTTCCTTGAAATTATAAAATGCATAAGTTCTAAATATATGCTGGACAAAACTGCACCAAAAGGAATAGAAGTAGACATTCAAACGTGAAGACATCAGACCAGGCACACCGAAAGTTTGTCTGATGGTCCTCCACTGAGGATTAAAATTCATCTAAGGCAATATGTTAGTTAATTGGAGGACCATGTATAACCATTCCACTCAAGAGAGAAGGGCTCGTAGGCAACGTGGGGTACGTAGGTTTAACCACGCCTTTGAATATGGACACTGTAAATATATCTTGGGGTTCTTTGCTTTTTTTCTAGTTTCAACTGTGGATGATAAATATCTTCCTAAAGTCTTGACCACGCCAGAACTTCCAATTACCAAACCTGGTAATTATATGTTCTCATTTGTTTGATAAAATTATATGTGGAGTTGGTAGATAAAGTATTCCTGGCGATTGTTTAGAAATAACGAGTTTCTGCACTGACAGAATTTGAAAGACATGCCCAAGGATCATGTGTAGAACTTCATTACACAGATGGATAGTATTAGAAGACCAGATAGTTCTTGTCACGCTACCTTTGACGTTCATTTTCCTGAAATTGCCCAGTACTCTTTGAGAAGTCTTCCTTCAAAATCCTTTCATCTCATATGACTAGCGCCAAACAGTATTTTGAATCCTGTACTCCCTGTCAGATTGCAGACTAATCCTATACTGGACTTCCTTTCAGTTACTTATGAACCAAGCCCTGTTCCATCAAAATTTAAAGAACCTGGCTACATCATTGCAGAAGTACCAGACAGCAAACAT
>JANHFT010005277.1:24585-43268 GCA_032467955.1 Pseudoxenodon macrops | reverse complement strand
CATCGAACTGAAAGCACCTGAAGATGACGAATGAGATTTCGTCGAAACGTCGCCATATATATATGGGGGGAAATTATGAATTGCAACTATTTTTAAACGTACAGTCAGCTACTGATTTTTTTAGAACGGAATATAGGTAATTCTTGACTTACAACAGTTGATTGAGTGACGATTTGAAGTTACAACAACACTGAAAAAAGTAACATATGGCTGTTTGTCACACTTACAATTGTTGCAGCATCCCCATGACTGTTCAGTGTCCTGGGATCATGTGATCACATTTTATAACCATATGTGGGGCGGGACCAGCCAGTGGTGGCATCAACTGGTTCTTCGAACTGCACAAAAAGTTAACAACCGGTTTGACTGAATCGGTGTGAACCGGCTGAACCACGCCTCTGGTGATTGGTCACCAAGCCAGCTAATTTTTAAAATAAATCTACTTTAAACTATATTTTATTTACAGTGGAAGCATGAAGGAGCAAAATAGACACCAGATAAAGAGGTTTTACAAAACTGAAATGATGTAAGTAATTGAACATGATCTTCTTATTTTCAGCATATACAGTTGTATCAACAGAAAATGGAGGCACAGTTGGAAAAGATAAGTCCATTATAACCACAAATCAAACCCATTCTACAGTGGAAAACCTGAAACCTAATACAAGGTGATGTTATTAAAATGAGTTTTATTATAATAATGAATTTAAGTTTACATTTATTTATACACTGCAAAAATTTGTATATTATTCCATTCAGTCAGTTTTGGGAACGTGCATAAATTTAGCATACTAAACATAATATATTAAAATGTAACTAATGTCAGTAATAAAAGCAGGCAAGATTGTGCCAGGAAAAAGATATTAGGCTTCAAATATGTAATAAAGCAGCAGTTTTCTTACATTACTAAAGTAAAGGCACCATCTGTAGTTGGGGAAGAAAAGCATTTCTAACTAGGCATGGAAGCTACATAGAATGGCTGCTTCCTTGTTCATGCCACTGTAATATCATGACATGGGGATCTACAGTATCTCTTCCATCTTGTTCATACAGATTAGGCTGAATCCACTTAGAAAGGACAGTCCAGAAAATGCCCTGGACCCAAGATCAAAAACAGCCTTTTAAATTAAAGTTAAATTATAATTTAAATTATATATAGACAAGCAAAAAGGTTGTTACATTCAATAGCATTGAACTTCTGAGTAATCTTCATTACAATAATCCATTATGGAGATGATAAGAGCAAAAATCACTATTCATGTCACAGGTGGGATTTACTTATCTTCCCTACCGATTCACAAATGTGAGCACACGTACTTGTGCACGTGCTTCGCTTTTATGCTCCTTGTCTGCGCATGCGCATGGCCTTCTGCACATGCATAGTACGCATGCATTATGTCCAGGTAGGTGGGTGGAGCCTCCTGCAGTCACCGCTACCAGTTCGCGAGATCCGGAGAGAACCGGATGAATCCCACCACTGATTTACCTGTTTAAAACACAACTTCCTAAATAAGAAAGTCTGAATGAACTGACAATGATTGTGGCAGCATCTGAATTTAGCTCATGTTGCACTAGCCTGTATGTCCAGGGTTTAAGGATATTGATCAATTAGGGGTATCAAACTCGATTTCATGGAGGGCCGCATCAGGGTTGTTTGACCTTCGGGGGGCTGGGGGGGGCGTGACCACTCCCAAGCTCTGTTTTTGCTGGCAGAGGCACTGCAGGCTGGTCCTTCACTGTTTCCAGGGCAGCCCTGCACACCATATCTAAGCAGCTCATGGGCCAGATCCGGGCCCTGGGCCTTGAGTTTGATACCCCTGGCTTACATCATATAACAAAAATTCAAGACAAAACAATGGAAGGTAACTCAAGAGAAGACTCATTTGAGAAACCCCCAAACCTAATCTTCTTTCTTTAGTTGCCTGTTGAAATATCCCTTCTTCTTCAGCTGCTCATCCTGTTCATATGAACATAATATGAACGTAAGTGGAGTTACTCACACATAACACACATAATCATGAGCCATTTTAGATAGCGGAAGAGAGCAAAAGAAAATTACAGTAAAAAAGAACTTTATCTTAACATTTGTCAAAAGTGAATAGCAGTTTATGCTACAAGTTAATGAAGGATGCATAATATGATCTATAGCTAGAAGAGGAGCTAATTTCATTGGATCAAAATCTTGGACTTAAAGCCACTTCTTGCTAAAATCTGAGGTTTATTTGTTTAGGTGCATGTTTTCATATATGGCTGTTGGTACACATAATGTATTAAACCTTATATATATATATATATAAATAGAGTAATTTAGAGAAATGCATGGTAAGAATATATTAATGATAATTAAGGACATTTATTTTCTTATACTAGACAGCTAAAACACTAATAGAATATTATAAACTGTAAAACTGAGTGCTGTAAAACATATCGTAACTTCAAAAGTTCTGACTTTGGATTTCTAAGATTACCAAATGGTGTTTTTGCTCCCTATGTCAATAGCTCCCTGATTAGCACTATCGGTTGTCAATAGGCATTGTAATTAAGTGTTGCATACCCATACTTTAAATGTTAAAGTTTGTGGGATGCTCATCTTGTATGTTACTTCTTTAAATGTCTAGCAGTTTATTGCTGTTTAATTTGGGGCTTGGGGTAGGGTTTTTAGTTTGGTTTTGGTTTTTAGACATCTGGTTTTCTGGAAAATTCCATAAGCTTGTCCTGATGCAGGTGTTCCATTTTCTCATGGCAACAGAAACCAATAATCAATTTGTATTACTGCTCTGTTTCTTTTTTTCCCTTTGGTTGAGGAATATTTTGGCTTTCTAACTTGGAAAGCTACCAGAAATAATGTTTTCAGTACTGCAAAGTAAGGAAAAAATATATTTTAAGACTTAACAAAGTACAAGAACCTGGAAAATACAAAATATTTTGCCCATAATTTGGTTCATTCAGTTTTCTTCCCATTATTAAATACTGTTGGAATTAGTCAGGTTTGTTCTGACAAACGTTCAAAAACAATATTATATGTTGTGGAGTTTCATACTTGGATGACTTAGTCTTTCACCAGTTGCTTTCATCTGGGAATGTGAGGCAATTAACAAACAATACATAAAATCTTCAGAAAAACTAAGATATGGCTGGCCAATTTAAAATAATAGTTGGATTAACAATGAATGTCATGCACTACCAATTACCCATGACTAGTTTTATACTTTGGCTGCAATCCAACATATACATAAACATTCTTGAGTCTTTGTTGAAATGAACCGCTGGCAGAATAATCCATGCTGGACAATATGACTGAATGTTCAGGGATAACTCCATTCAGATAATATAGGGAATCATTATTGTTGACATATTGTGCTACCATGGATTCCAGGCCTAGCAGCAAGCACAATAATTCATTATATGGAACCATTGGTAAAGATTACTCCACTATTTCAACAGAGCTATTCTAGAGACAGCCCTCTAAGAGGAAAAAGAGAAACTATTAGCCACTACAAAGAGAGTTGCTCCAAGTAAAGAAGGGTGCCCTTTGTAGCTTCCTGTGCAATAGGAGAAAAGTGAGTCAATATCAGTTACCATCATATAATATTGAATGGTATTGTTGGTCTCCCACTAATATCCACATATACCTAATTACTGATATGGCACATGAAAAGAGACCCATTATAATTGTCTGGCTACTTGGTCTGCCTCATGGCCAATATTCAAATGTATTAATTATTAATATAATTTAGAAAGATTTTTGTAAGCCACTGAAATGTATAGTTCTTTGACATTCAGAGCTGAATGCCTATTCTGTTGAATGGTTTGGCCATATCTGCACTGTCAGATTGGCTTGTCATGAGTATAAGCCACCAATAATTTCTGGAAAGAATGGACATTGTCTTCTTTTTTCTTCCTCTTCTTTTGGTTATTTATTTATTTGTTTGTTTGTTTGTTTGTTTGTTTGTTTGTTTCATCAAGCAGGTATTAGATAACAGATATAAGTATAAACATGATTATGAATACATGAAATGGATACGAATAAAAGCGAATATTAGGATGGTAGGCATGCTGGTGCGCTTATGCATGCCCCTTACAGATCTCTTAGGAATGGGGTGATATCAACATTAGACAGTCTAACGTTAAAGCTTTGGGGGTTTGGGGAAGAAACGACAGAGTCAGTGCATTCCAGGCATTGACAACTCTGTTACTGAAGTCGTATTTTCTGCAATCAAGTTTGAAGCAGTTTACCATAAGTTTGTATCTATTGTGTGCTCGTATATTGTTGTGGTTGAAGCTGAAGTATTCATTGACAGGTAGGACATTGTAGCAGATAATTTTATGTACTACGCTCAGGTCAGATCAAAGACGGCAAAGTTCTAATTTCTAACTTCTTCTGATCTCTATCTCCAACAAACACAGCCTTCATCCATTTCTGCTTCATATTAAAAGTAATGTTTTCCAGTTTGTGTTGGTGTAGGTTTATTAGCTGCACCACATTTTGTTCTAGCCAGACTCCTGCACTTTGGTTCCCATACAGAGGCAGGAACAAACTCCATCTCATTTTCCCAGCTGTTTTTCAAGAAACTCTGTGATAGCTGCAGCATATAGCATGGAGTACGGTAGCTTTTCTCAGTGGCACGCTCCTTGTCAGGTTTGATGTGCAGAATATTCCAGATTGGAAACCTAGCAGATTTTGAATTCAGGGCATTCTCATGTCAAGCAATAGTTATAACTAGAATGCCCATGGGGGGAAAAATGAGAAAATAAAAAAATGATTTTATTTTAAAGCTAATTATACACACACGCACACACACACACACGTGTGCATTTTGATCGTTTAATTTATATGAAGAGAGTTTGCAAATCCACTAGGCTAGAATCCAGGAGACCATGAGTTCTAGTTCCACCTTAGCCATGGATGCCAACTGGGTGACCTTGGGCCAGTCATCTCTCTCAGCCCAACCCAATTCACAGGGTGGGGGAAATAGTGGGGAAAATAGAAAGAAGGTATATTGGATATATTCACTGCCTTGAGATATTTGTAAAATATAAATGTAAAAATAATAAAGGTAGGATACATACATACATACATACATATATATGTTTATATGTTTGTGCATGTATGTACACATACACACATGCATGCACGCCCCTACATATTGAGAACAGATTTTTCTTAAATCAGTTTAGAGCTAAACCACAGCAGCACAAGATGGAGCAGAAATAAGGATTGTTTAATTGATTATGTACAGTGAAGTTAGTGTTAATTCCTCATGACCACATAGATTTTCTCCATGAATATTTGTCTCTAACTTGGTCCTTCGGGTTTTCCATGGGGCACCCATTGACACTGTAATGGTATGCAGTCCTTTTGCTGCCAATTGTCCTTTTCTTCTCTTTCCTTTCACTTTCACAATATTACGGTCTTCTCTGGAGAGCTAGGTCTTTGCATCCATTTGTTCAGCGGCTATTCAAAGTTACAATGGCACTGAAGAAATTGACTTATGACCGGTCGTCAAACTTCAGGCCATCAAGTACTCTCAGGATATGTGTTAAAAATTTGGGCAAGCATATATGGTTGCTCTCCCCCACCGCCACCTCAGCTGACTTTTGTTCTTCGCCTAGAAAAAGGCAAAAGTCCCAAGAAACCAAGCAAGCACCAGGGACCAATGTGGACAAGCACCAGGGAGCATGGGATTTAAGGCAGCACATGGCTCGCTGTGGCATGGGACTACCTGGTTCTTGCAGCTGGGCAATCCTGTTGAGACTTGGAAGTTCCCCTGGCTTTGAACTGGAAGTAGAAGCTTCAGGGCAGTGGTTGTGGGGAAAGACTTCTGAAAGCTGCCACAACTGAGGAGTGCCATCTCAAGTCCCCATGCCATGACAAATCCCACAGTTCTTAATTAATTAATTAATTAATTATTTTGTCAAGCACGTATTAGATAATATATATAAGTATCAACATGATTTGAATACATAAAATGAATACGAATAAAAGGGAACATTAGGAAAGGGATGGTAGGCACACCTACGTGTATTACCCACCTATATGTGTGTGTGTGTGTGTGTGTGTGTGTGTGTGTGTGTGTGTGTGTGTGTGTGTTTGTATATGCCCATCTGTAATATCTGCCTTTTCCCACATCACTTTCATGTGAGGTCCTTTCTTTTTATATTAACTTATTTGGTCCTGGGATTACGACAACAACTGGGACTGCTGGATATCAGCTACTATACAATGCAGTCACATCATACAACATTTTACAATCGTATCATTCAGCTATGATAATCCCGATCTCAATGCAAACATAACTTGAGGACTACCTGTAATGGGTCAGAAGCAATAGTACTTAAACTTCATGGTGCTTTACAGCCCTCTCTAAGCAGTTTAGAGAGTCAGCATATTGCCCCCAACAATATGGGTCCTCATTTTACTGACCTGGGAAGGATAGAAGGCTGAGTCAACCTTGACCCGGTGAGAATTGAACAGCTGGCAGTCAGCAGAATTAGTCTGCAATGCTGTATTCTAATCACTATGCCACCATGGCTCTAGCATGGCAGTTTGAGCCTGTTAAATTGGGGTTTCACTGAGAAGTTTAAGGATACAGGATATTTTATCTTGAACCTGAAAATTAAATGGAAAATTGGAATGAAAATCTGACTGGTTTACTTTGGGCCAGTCAATCTCAGCCCACCTCAATTCACAGGTTGTTGTGGAGAAAAGCGAAGAAGAAGGGATATTAGGCATATTTGTCATCTTGAGTTATTAATAAAAAATAATAAAAGCAGGTTTAAAAATTCTTTTAAAATTGTTTTACGGATATTTAAAATGATCAGTTTTAACAGTTGTTTGTCTATCAATTATCCAGACAAAATGCTGCTTAAGGTATTGTCATTTCCTTAAATAGGTTTGAAACAATGTAAATTTTTTAAAAATTGCCAAAACATATTGAGATTTTAAATATTAAAGTTACCTTAATTATACATGCCAAATACATGTTTCTTATTTATTTCATACCTCATTGTAAATGTTAAATGCACTTTGTTTTTACTTATTTTCTTCATAGCTATGAATTTATTGTAATACCTAGCAACCCTCATGGGGAAGGTCCAAGTAGTGAAGCAAAACCCTTTAGAACTGAATCAGGTAAGAATTTCAATAACTGCATCAATTAGATATAGCTTTCCTTTAATTCTTTACAATTTTATAGAGGAAAACAAAATAGAAAGTTATAATTCTGTTTTGATCAAAAAGTTATAGCATCTGAACAAACTACACAATAATACTTGTTTTCAGAATGAACAATTAACATTTCATTTATTAGTATAAACCAATATTGGCATGGTGTAAAATTTCTTTTAAAAATAAAATATCATGTTTAAAAATTTCATGAAGTGTTTATATTATGACCATTTTTATCTCATTTTGGATAAATAAGAAGTATTTATAAATACTTTTAAACATATCTTTCAGTAGCATGAGCTCAACTATTTGGTGTTCAAATAGATTTGTTTCTAATGGCAAAGAACTTTCTAATTCTAAACGTTCATGCTAATTACATTTTTTTCTTTTTTAAACATTTATTTTATAATTTCTTTGCTATATGTATAAAATCTTAGGTAGAAGGTTTGTTTCTTGAACCCTGATCTTAGTGCTTATTCTTCTCTTTCTGTCTGCTTCTCTCCTTCTTTCTTTACAGCTGACCCAAGAGTAACAGAATCTATTTCAAGTAAGTTTTCTTTACAAGTAGCATGCTTATTAGAGACCATTTTTGAGATTGCATAATGTACTGTTATATGGAAGAAAAGGTTTAGAAGAGAAAAGCATTTTGCCTATCTTTTACAATCTGTGCCATTTGGAAATATGGTGGGCAGCAATTAGAGAACAGCTTCTCTTGAGAAAACCAAAATAATAAAGAATAGAATAGAATAGAATAGAATAGAATAGAATTATTTGGCCAACTGTGATTAGACACCCAAGAAATTTGTCTCTGCTCTCAATATATATGCAAAGCAACAGAGGAATAATGGGTAGTAGAGAAGATGAGAATAATAATAATACTATAGCCATACAACATTAGTACATATACTTATATATAAAACAATATTGCGATTATGTGTTCAGCAGAGTGATGCTACAAGAGAAAAACTGTCCTTGTGTCTAGATCAGGGCTGTCAAACTTGTGGCCCGTGGGCCAAATGCGTCACATGCTGGCCATTCCCATGCCCGGTTTAGCGAAGGGGGAGAAAGTCGTATACATCATGTGATGCCACCATGACTACGCAAGTTTGACACCCCTGGTCTAGATGTTTTAGCATGCAATGCCCTTTAGTAGTATTCTGAAAGGTTGAAACAGTTTATGTCCAGGATGTGAGGGTCTGTAGATGTAATTCCTCTGTGGAACGGTATCAACAGCTCCTGGGACAGTCTCAACTTCCAAAACTGACACAGGGAAAACATTTTTTTGATGTGCTTTTTTAATGATGGTTTTAATGTCAGGTATCCATTTCAAATCATGGGAGATTATAGTACCTACAAACTGCTGATACTGTGCTATCAAATATAGTAAGAGTAAATTAAGCAATATTATTCTCATATATATTTATCTAGCTTCATTTTTTTCCCCTTAGATGCCAGACAATATGATTATCTTAGTTGTTCATTCATTGAATTTGGAATCAGCCTTTTTGACATACTGTAGAATAGTGTGTAGGATAGTTAGCAATAAAATATAAAACAAAATCATATGATTAACAATTGCATGAAAAAATAAAATAAACAGAAATAAAAAAATAATATAAGAATTTTCAATAATCTTTTGTTTTGGTATTACTTTTTTCCTATTTTAGTAATTTCCTTGTTATTTGTTATTTTTACATTTAGTTTTTGTACTTATATTTTGTATTTTCTTCCATTTACTACAGTGTGTGTTTTATTTTCACTTATGATAAGGGGAAATATAATAATGCTAATATTCTCATACATTGCTTTTTTTACTTAAATACTCTGTTTATGTCATAATGTATATTTTGGAATATATTATAACTAAAATCTCATGTATTACTTTCTTGCAGTGGGTAAAGATGCAATTTGGACTGAAGTCAGCTTTAATTCTGATGACTATTCTGAATGTAAGGGAAAACAGTATATCAAGAGGACTTGGTACAAGAAGTTTGTGGGTGTTCAGTTGTGTAACTCCCTTCGATACAAAATTTACCTCAGTGACTCACTTAAAGGTATAAAATCAAAACTCTCTTAATTGACTATTAGTAAGTAAGCATATAAGGTGGCTATATATGTGGCCAGCACAGGGCATCACTTGGTTTAGTAATATGTCTGAACTTTGATTTTGTAGAATTTCATTGGATATTTGTAAGCATGATTGATAACTGTAGGAATGTTTGAAATGTGACATCAAAAAGTTTGCAGCCACCACCAAGACAGTTTCATCAGTATGCAGGCAACATGAAACATCATGGTTAATCAGTATGGAGAACACAATGAAACATCATGGATACTCTGCTGGCAACCATTGAGTTTGAGCATATATTATTCTACCCCTCAATACAGATTTCTTGTAGGAATGTGCTATGGAAAAGTCTAACATGTTCTTTGAGGATCAGTGTGATTATATAAACATATAACAGACCAATGTCAACTGGGAGACTGATATTCTCCAAACTGAAGAGAAGCATTTGAATGCCTCAGAAATTATGTTGCTTTGTATGCAGTAAACATCCATGTATTAATCATCTTAGCATAGTTTAGCATACTTGTGTAAAATGTGTGAGGGACCACGCCGGGAACATTTTAGATCAGGGTCTTTGCCTAAAGACTGATGGAATTTGGTTAATAATGGCAACAGGGACTGCTGGGAGTCAGGTGCTAAACAATGTTGTCATGATACATAAGTCTAACTTTAAGACTTGTGGATTTCAACTCCTGGTTGGAGAATTCTGGGAGTTGAAGTCCACAAGTCTCAAAGTTGCCAAGTTTGAAGACCTCTGGCCTAAGTGCTATTCCTATTGCTATCTTAACAACTACATCACTTACTGATTGAAATTCTGCTAACAATGATAATTGTCTAACAAATAGACATAGCCTATTTGTTCTTTAGTTGATTGAATTGTAATCATATTTTAAAAATGCTTCTAATATTTTCTAGGCACATTTTATAATATAGGAGATCAAAGAGGATATGGAGAAGATCATTGTCAATTTGTGGATTCATATTTAGATGGAAAAACAGGACAAATGCTTCCATCAGATCAACTGCCTTCCAAAGATGGTATGTTCTAAACCGGGGATAATAAATGGACTCGTAATACAGCATTATCATCTTTGTGATGAAAGTAGAACAAAAGTCAACTTTGATACAGTACATACCTGACAACTAAGTATACATTCATAACCATGTTTGTTTATACATTTATATGTAGAGCCAACTCAAATCCTGTGGCTTTCGCAAACATACACAAATAAAATTGTAATTAATACAAATCCATTAAAACATATTATAAACAGAAATGAAAACTTCTCATTTATTCACTGGAGACTCAATTTATGACTCCAAAGCCCAAAGGAGAAAAGAAAACCTTGCTTTTAATTGCCTCCCTAAAGGCCTATAGAATTGGCACCAACTATATGATGGGGGAAATTATTCAAAACGGCAGAGGCCGCCCACAGAGGCTGTGTCTCCTGGATCCCAATGGTCACTTCATTGTGGGACCATAAGAGCACCCTCCCTGTATGGAACAGGCAGATACCCTTGGCAGCAGATTGTTCTGAAGCCTAAATTACTGAACCAACTTCAAAGGCAGTTTGTCCTACAAAGTTTTACAGTGCTCCATCAGATTAGTCATCTCTCCAATTGCGAAATAGGATAGGAAATTAGTATTTCAGCAAAGTCAGAAATGACCATCCCAAAGATTATAAAATTAACATTGTATTGGCAGAATGTCCTTTTATAAGGAAAGCATACATAAAAGTCAGGGGTGGGTTGTGAATATTTTTGCTGCCGGTTCGCTAAGGGTCGCGCTGCGCAACACTAAAAAACCAGCGCAGAAGCAAAAATTAATCCCCAAAAAAATCCAAGATGGCTGCCGGCTCTGTGATGTCACTGCGGAGTTACTACCAGGTATGTAGAACCGGATAGAACCGGTAGGAACCCACCTCGGATAAAAGTGTATTTTGCCAACTCAGTCTCCTTGATTACTTTCATTTGGCCAAATCTATCTATTTATCTATTAAGAATAGATAAAACTAGGTTAGAAATACAGATATACAGAAGTCTTCATTCATCTTGGCATACACACAGTCTCAAATTCACTATTACTAAGCAAACTATTACTATTATTACTATTTCAGCTATTTCTAAGTAAAAATCATTCTTATATTGATTTTAATATTACCTCCTAATCAATTTATTGTGGTTGGCTTAAATTCTGGCCTCTCAAGTGCTATCTGTGCAGATATATCTTATTTACTTATCTATTGGATTTAGTTACATTTTGTATCTTGATGAAAATAAAATAAAAAGGATTTCGGACTTTCCCAAATAATACTTATCTGGAAAATAATGTTGCTATAATTGTGTATGAGCCTGAAAATTAGACTGTACAGGAAGCCATTTAAAATGTTGGTTTCATAACGATTCTATATATTCTAAAATGATCATATGTAATATACACCTGTAATTAAATTTTGCTTAGCATTTGTATGTTCAAGATCACTTTAAAAATGTAGCTACTTAATTAAACATATGTATGTCATTTTCCCCATTTTCAATTTTTACTAAATATGGAACTTCTCTTTTAACTAGGTTATTTTAGAGCTGTTCGTCAGGAACCTGTCCATTTTGGAAAAATAGGAGCTGGAACACACAATACATATGTTAATTGGTATGAGTGTGGAACTACAATACCTGGGAAATGGTAGAACAAGAAACAAACTGATCTTCCATGCTCAGAAAAAAAGAGCTTGTCATGCTATTACAAACTGAAATCTAAAAAGAATACTGTGTTAACTTTCAATAGCATTGGTTGCTTAATTATAAATGTTCAGATTTGCAGTTATGTTGCAGAAAGAAATATCATAAAGTGATGTCTTGGGAAGCTGGCTCCCTAATAGTCTCTTATATTATCTACTTATTGTAAAAGGTGTAGTTTATTTTTTACTATTGTTGTGATATTTGGAGGCACCTTTACTGAAAAGTGGACAAGAAAAATATCTTCTTAATTGTATTAATGTACATTGCCAATGTTCACATTCTACTTTTTTTCAAACACACTTAAATTATTTTCTCAGTTAATTCCTGGATATTTTTGCCACTTTATAAAAAATCCAGTCCAATTGAAAAGTTGCAGATTTTATTCAAACTTTAGATAAAACTGACACTCAGATTTCAAATTTCTTCAATTAAAATATCATTCAGGAAAAAAGAATCATGTGAACTGAACCCATACCAATAACCATTCTATTATCCTAAATATCTTTAACATTGTGCAAGAGCTCCTCAACGCAAGGGAGATTTCAGTTCAATAGTACAAACTTTTATTCTGCACTACATTGGATTGTAGCAATAAACATTTATAAAATGGCATTAAAATTGGTTGTATGTCAGAAAGTTATTGGTTTTGATAGCATTTACTGATATATGTATAAATAATACTGAAATGGCTGTTCTGTTTTTGTTTCCCACCAGAAATTGAATTAATTCATGGTAAATACACACACAATTTTCAGGGGGGAAATATATTGCTATAGTGAAAAGATGCAAAAGCCTTAATTATTATTATTTTTTGCTGCTGTTAATGGAAGAATCTTTCTCAAAAATAGATATCTGATATAGATATCTGAATACAAAGTACACATGCTATTTAAAAAAACTATTTCAGACAGATTTTCCTTCTTTAAGTACAGAGCAGACTCAAATCATTTTACTTGTTGAAGCTGTTTTGTGGGAAATGTGTATATTCAGATTGGCAGCGTGTAAATTATATCAAGAATGTAATCAGGCAATTTTATTTCAGTTAAATATGGAGAAATGTGGCCTAGGTTTTCAAAACATATCCAAAGTACGTGTATTTAAAAATGTTTTGTTTAATATAAAACTGAAGAGTAATGTGATTGCTTTATAAAATGGAAAATGAAGACTGTTTTTGAAAATAATTTAGCTGTTCCTTGCATAAAATGCTACGTTTGTATTACTTAAAACATTTAAACACTATAAAGAGATGTAAGTTTTAATGTATGAAAATGTAAGAAACATAAGGAATATTGGTTTGGTTGTTTACAGAAAATATAAGTACACTGCAGGTACATTGTACTCAATAAAATATTTTTAATCATGGGTATTTGATTTATTGTTGATATATTCAGCCTACAAAGCTAAAATTACCTAATTTGAAATGTCAGATTCATTTTTTGAAAAAAAGGTGAGAGTGGGGATTATTTTTAAGATAATTCCTAATGCCGCCACTTTTTTAAAGAATCCATTAGGTGGCTTTTTCAGTATCCTTCAGATCATTTTGAAATAGTGAAGAGAGACATGCGGGACAGTATTGCTTTAAATTATCTGATGACAAATTCAAAATGCATAAAAATCTACTTCATGAGCTTTTTAAGATATAGACTACTGGTATATTGAGATCCCATCCCAAAAATCATTTAAAAGGATTTCAAAATTTCACAACCTTGTCCACCAAAAATTGAAGGTCTTGACAATTTTTGTATTATATAATGTGCTATTTGTAATTTTTGCCTAAATATAGATAAACATGGAAAGCTGAAGGACGTGAATTGTGTGCAGGAGAGACAAAAAAGATATTGCTCTGTGAATTGTTTGCAGTTCGAGAGATAGATCACAGATTTTTGGAGTTATCAAGAAAAGGGTCCAAATGATCCTTACAGGAATGCTTATGAGCAGCATTTTACTTGTTAAGATTCTTAAATTTGTTTATGTTATCAGTTTGCCTTGGCCAAATGTCACATCATGTATAACAAACATTTATTCATTTTATTTTCAACACATTGAAAAATCAATTCAAGAAAACTGTAGTCTATAAAGGACACCAATTTAGCAACTGCATTTTGTGCTATCTCAAAGTTCTAAACACTTTTCATGGACAGCGTCACGATGCAACTAATTTAAGGCATGACTCATGAAGCTGGTTGATAGCTAAAACTAGGTAAAAGCACCTGATTCTCTGAAATTGGGCTATTAGAATATGTGCACGTTGTACATCTTTACCCAGAACAAATTCCACTGCAAGCCCTGGGTGGCTTCTCTATTGGCAACAAAGACTCTTTGTTACTTGAATTGAGATTCAATTTGTTAACTCGTGTTCTATTTTTTGAAGCTGATAACCAGTTGGGAATGCCACAATATTTTGGCATCAAGTAGGAAAAAAGAAATAATCAGGATATTATTAGCTGTAATAAACTACACTATATAGTGTGATTTTAATATGAAAAAAGGGAGATTGGTTTTACTGACTATTGTGGGGCGATCAGATCAATTAACTTGATTTAATTAAAATCGAGTTGATTCTTTAAGGCAGACACACTATGGACTGGCAACTGCTAAGTCCAAGGAGGATATATCCTTGAAGAAATATGTCTGTAATTGACACCAACATGCTGAGTGATTCCGAGCATCTTCTAGCAGTTTCATTCACTGTATTTTCAAGCTAGGGATAAAGATCCATTTTCAATAGAAAATGTAATACATGCAATGATATGTAAGAAACACTTTGAGACAGGGAACAGGTGCTGCCCGGGGAACCATCACATAAGACAGTATGGTACAGTTGTTTAATGGGTGAAGAATGAGATTCAGAAGGGGCCTTCCTTATCTTCTCAGACTGAGCCGGGGCAGATTTGTATTTTTACAGTTACAAGGTTTGTTAATGTAGCCTTACAATAAAGTGGAATCAGCTGTTCTGGTTATGTTTCCTATTCTGGTTTACCTAAGAGGGCTGACATGCATAAAGCTTCTCTCAAAAACAGATCAAAAACTTTGAAGTTAAATGTTGGGTGTTAGGTGCCTCAGGTTTCTCTCATGTTACATTCTATCATGTCAACTGCATTGGCTATTAGTTTTCTTGCTGGTGCAATTCAAAGTGGTGCTTATTACCTAAAGCTTTAGTGGCACAGGAGTAGGATATTTGCAGATGTCTCTCATTTGATGATACCTGTCGGTCCTACTAGGCTGAATAGGATGGGCATGTTCCACGTCCCTTACCTGAAATACTGCCATTGAGTAGGATCTATGAAGCATTCCTTTTCCAAAGCTGTTCCTACTTCATGGAACACCCTCCCCCACCCTTTTAAGTTTTCCAGAAGGTCAAGACCTGGCTCTTTATCTAGACAATGAAGTGGAAGCCATGGGATAATTGTTGGATAATCTGGGATGATGATGACAAATCAAGTTTTTAGTTTTTTCTTATTGTTTTCATGCTTTTTCTATTGTTGTTATAAGCCTCCCAGAGTTGTAACTGTAATATGGATGGCCATAGAAATCTTTTAAATAAATTAATAGTAAACAAACTTTCTTAAAACAAGATATATTTAAACAATTGTTATGGTTCGTGAAAAGAAGTGCTGAATTTTAAGCTTCAAAATAGCTATGGAGGAAAAGAAAGAATACAGTACATAGGTAAAGATCATTAGATACAGACAAAACCTGGCTCTCTCACATGCCAAATTGAAGTGCAAGGAGACAGGCACAAGATATAATTGAATAACACTGATACTGCAAAACAGTTCTAGGGCTGAGTGGGGAAAATTTACCAAGGACTTATGCTGAAATTCTGGGGTATGCTGTAATTGACAAGCATATTCAATGTTGTGAAAATAAACTTTTAAAAATATCTGTTCAATAAGATAGATTCTAAAAACAGTATGAATTTGTTACATACTTTATAGTTACCATATAGTTTTTCTTCCCTCCAATATTATGGATCATCTAATTTTAAGACGTTAATTCCATGTGTTTTTATACAACAGATAAAAGTAATACAGGCTTTAATAAACCATTATAGTCTTTGATCCTTGGGCTTGATTTATAAAAAATGTTGAGCAGGGACATCTGAATAGAATTCAAGAAAAATGTTATGTGCAAAATGTTCTAAACCAGGGGTGTCAAACTGGCGGCCCATAGGCCAGATGTATCACACGCAGGCCATGCCCACCCCAGCTCTGTGAAGGGCAAAACGTTGTGATGTCATGTGACGGCAACTTGATGCAACGAGTTTGACACCTGTAGTCTAAACAAAAAACCAACACTCATAAAGCCCTTCTGAATAACTCATTATCTTACTTTACCAGTATTCTGATGTAATTCACTAAGTACCATGGTAACATCACCTTAACTTACAAACAATAATTAAAATAAGCTATTTATTAGCTAATCAAAATGTTAAGACAACACATAACAGCATTCTGTTTCCAGTACAAGAATTTTACTGCTCGTTGAACACGGAGAGTCGTAGACTGCTATTAATATCTGTTATGAAAGGCATTTTAATTTACTTAATTCACTTGAGTTTTTCTGCCAAGGCCTCGGCTATAATCATCACTCAAGTATCTGTCATTTTTACTGATATATGCAAGAAAAAGAACAAATGTGCACAATGTTTACTACAGCATTTTTCAGCTGCTGCAGTAACAGGAATTGCTTCAAATGTGTTATGTGAAAAATATTTCAAAAAAATCCAGGGAATTGGAGACTTAGTTTTCTGTAGAAAGATAGGTATAACATTTACTAAACAGACTTCTCTGCAACTGATCGAATAATGATTTGAATGTTTTTATTCAATTGTATTGTGAAGGTTACAATTTATATGTATCTAATTTTTAACAAGAGGATCTAATTTAGTACTTAATTTTATTAGTAAAACCAATTCAAGTAAGTCAGCTAGATTTTCACCTAGCACTTTAATATGGCAAGCTAGAATGTCATCTGCTTTACATACATTTAGGTAGTGTTTCCAATGGGACAAATATTAAACTAGAAAGCCAATACAATTTAAAGCAGGAAACAAGATTCATTTGGTCATTTATCCCAGAAAATTAAAGAGCAAAGGTGATACCATACAATGTTTTGCCTTTCAATATTTTTTAAATATCAATTAAAGAATCTTCTTGTCTGTACAGGTGGAACAGCGTCAGCAGTTGCTTGGATTTACCTGGGGCTCTTTAACAGCATAGTTTTCTTATCGATAACCAGGACCTGGCTGAGTATAGCCCTGGCCAAATGGAGGACGACTGCGTGCGTAAGGATTAGGGCCACTTGGAGGAGGAGTCATAGTAGTTCCAGGAGGTGGGGTGAAACCAGGTCTTGGCTGGTAGGTGCTGGGCTGGCTAGGAGCCATTCCAGGTTGCGATGCTGGAGTTACATTATAATTAGCAGATTGGGAGGCCTGAGTTGTATAATTTTGTGGAGCATAACTGCCTGTTTGATACTGCTGAGGAGGCTGAGCTGGCAGCTGTGGAGCTGGGCCAGCAAAGCCAGGAGCTGGAGCCTGGGAGGTTTGCTGGCCGTATGCTTGGAACTGCTGGGCTTGTTGAGGAGCAGTCTGTTGGCTGTAGCCTGCTAAGAGATCCAAGTAAAACAACAGACTTAGGTGAAAGTAGAACTTGCTTCTTTATATTAGCATTATTTACTTTATTCTGAGTTTTACATGAAGTAAAAGACAAATAAAAACAGATAGAAAAGAAAAAGAAAAAAACAAAACAAAACAAGAAAGACTACAGTTATAAAATATAACAACTTCCAATCTTCTCTTCAACAGATATTGACAACCTATCACCTCCCTTCCCTTTTATCTCTTCCAGAAATCCCTTTAACCCCATGGTAAGTTCTTTTCTATTATAAAATCTAAAAAATGTTGATTTGTTTTATTCTTTGTTTAGCAAAAAGCATTTGACTAAGCAGGGAAGTTTTGCATTTCTGCAAATTCTAACAGTTTTATGATTCATTCCTCCATTGTGGGAATTTCAATACTCTTCCATCTTTGTGCATGCCATTATATATAACTGCCATTACCATATACAACATTAATTTGTGTGCGTGTGCGCGCGTATGCACAAATGTGTATGCATATTCTGAAAGTTATAAAATTTAAGTACAGCTGTTGAAAAAATGAATTCAGATTTCTATAGCTCTGAATATGTATGAACATAGTGTTGTGTGTGCATGGAAGAACAGTTTCACATAGCTGTCTTCCTAAAGTTGATTTGTGTAGGTGGGGGTCGACAACCTGTGGCTCCAGAGCCGCATGCGGCTCCTTGGGCCTTCTGCTGTGGCTCCCTGTCGGGTGGCTGGCCCTGCCCATCGCCCTCCCCGCCACTTTCGCCTGGCCCAAGAAAGTAAGGGCGACGGTGGGGGATGGAGAAGCGGCTGGAGCCAATTCTGCAGGGCCTCACTCTTTCTGGCGGGCATGCCTTGGGTTGCTTGCTCTCCGGCCAGACACTGGCCCAACCCAGCCGCTGCTGATGCTGGCCTCGCTAACATGAGGGCTGGCTGGCAATGGGATCCGGGAGAACAGGGCTGAAAAGGCTGGGTCCGCAGCGCCCAGCCGCACCTTTAAAAAGTGCACGGGGACTTTCGCTGCCCAGAGGACGCTTTTTAGCGTCCTTTTAGAAAGGGAGGAGCAGCTGCCACCACCGCCGAATGCAGGAAGTGAAGAGTTTC
>JANHFT010005277.1:13204-24485 GCA_032467955.1 Pseudoxenodon macrops | reverse complement strand
TGAGTGGGTGGCCGGATGAGGAGGAGGCAGATCCTGCAATCGTGAGGGAATATTGGTCCTTCAGAGATGAGATCCACGTGCAAAATGGTCCATGAGTGCCAAAGTCACTGAGAGCAGAGATGTTATGTGCATACACTCAGGCCACACTGGGGGGTGAGCCATGTTACAGACAAGCTTGTGACACACTTTACCGGCCTAACATGCAAGGCGAAATGAAGGACTTTGGTAGCAATTGTCCCACTTGCAATGAATGTCCACGTTTGGAACAAAAAGAAACCATGATGTCACATGAGAGACCATCACGTCCTTGGCAGATCATCAGTAGAGATTTGTTCAACTATGCTGGAAAAGAGTACCTGATATTAGTGGATCATTATTCAGACTTCTGGGGAATTGAACTTTTCCCCTGACTTGTCTGCTGAAACTACCATGAGCCCAGGGGTGTCAAACTCAAGATCCAGCCCACGGGGTGCTTAGATCTTGCCCGGGGAGGGGGGGTGTTCCTGGAAGCAGCAAAGGACCAGAGAAAACGGAGCTTGGGGGTGGGGGTGTTATGTGGCCCCCACATGCCCCGTGTTCGCTGGCAGAGGGCAGAGACTGAAGCTGTGGGATGTGTCGGTGCTGGTTCTCCCATGAAATTTCCCCATGTTGTTTGGCTAACATGAAAAGGGGAAGATGTTACAGGCGTCACGTCTACCTTCTATGCAGCTCCATCCTTCCTCTCTATTGCAGTTGTTTTCTGTACCACACTGCCTCTCTAGGATTCACCTCTATTGTTCCTCTGATGCATTTCCTGTTGTAGTATTCACTCTCCAATGAGAGGGCTTCTGCCCAGTGGTGGCTTGCAGTGTGTGAAGGAAGTTAGCACCCACCCCTCTCCTAGGGGAATGAAATATCCTAGGAAATATAAAAAAAGGCAGAACATTATATTTCCTTGGATGGGAAATGGAGAAACAGGCAGGAAGGGAGCAGGCTCACTCTTAATAGCCCCCACCTTCCTCCATAGCAGATGTCCTGCACTTCAGAGATAAAGAGATGGCTAGGTCTATTCATAAGCAAATGAATCTTGGGTGGTTCAACAAAGGTAGGATTAGCAGCAGAACTCACGGCATCTAGGGAGATGACACCAAGATTCAACCAAGCCTGACACAGCCTACAGATTTAGCTAAGACTCCCTGCCCCATGGGAGTCTGACAGCCAATCAAAGTGTATTTCTTACACCGGAAGAGGAAGGTCTGGGGTGGAGCCCAACAGAAGACTCTCAGCAAGCCCCTTTTTTCCTTCACCCAACATCTGGAAGTATGTTTTCCCCAGGGCCTCAAACCACGTGTTCCTGCTGTCCTCCATTAAACCATCTTTCCAAGCAGCCTCCATGTTTCCAGTGTCTTTTTCCCCACTTGGAACTGAACCTAGATGGACATTTCTTACAACACAAGGAAATCCTTTAACTATTGCTCCAAGGGCTCTGAATCAGTATTATGATGTCAGCCGGATATTTAAACTGGATTTGGCATTTTTATCCACCTATCCAGTCCTTTTTAAGGACCTGGATAGGTAGATATTGTTTAATAATAATATTAAAGGTATTGTGGCAGGATGTAAGCTGTTCCAACTGAAGCTGCCTTTTGCAATTAACCAATGGTGATTTTGTCAATGCCAATGATGTTCAAGTAGTATTTCAGATGTTTTGGGCTTGAATGCAAGGTGCCTATTGCTATTGGTTTCACAATCTTTGCTTTCTTTTACCACATTTGTTCTACTTCTATTTGCAGATCTTTACAGTATATTTTGCTATTTTCTCTACTACATTCTCTTCTATTTTGTTGGATCTGGGTATGCAATGTCTACTACCCAGTCTTTTTTATCTTTTTATCTTTTTTATCAACAATTGTTGAGACTGGGGTATTGTCCAACAGATGTTTACCTGTTTGAATTCTAAAGTCCCAGAGCATTTTGCCTTTTTCATTTTTTATTAATTATCTATTTTGTAGTTCCACCTGTTCTGGTTTGCAGGCAAGAGATATTTCTTGAAGATATTCCAATGCACCATTGTTGCTACTTTGCCATGCTATTGTTTGTAGTCAGTCTCTGCAATCTTCCTGCAGTTATTATTATTGACCATTATTATAATTGACCCTCTGCCACAAACACATAGGGCTCTATAGAGCACATTTAATAAATCATGAATGGGGACAAGTAGAATAAGTCTTCCATCCCAGCTCTGACAACCTGGACATCTGTGCATGTCGGTTAGTTGATAATTCTTAGTGGAAGTGAACTGTAATCCAACATATTTTATAGCATCAGTTCTAGGAATAATGCTGAGTTCAGTTTTTCAAAGTTCCTCTGAAAATAACTTGTCATCCTATTTGTAATTTCTTTTCACGAGTAGCCAGTTATGAAAATCGCATCCCACGTATGGTGTCTGGTAGTAGTGTTTGCAAGTTATCGCTTTAATCCTGATGTTAAATTTCATGACCTGTGAACATTTTGATTATTACAATTCAAACAGCTGCATATTGCCAAATAACTTTGTCCTAGTTTACTTGTACAATGCAAACGTTTGGGGTTCCCAATCTCATATTCTGTAAATGTGTCAGTACATTCTCAGAATTCAGATATGATCAGTAGAAGTTCTAGTGAGAAGTTCAAACATATCTGCAAGACAGTGATTTGAAAAGGCAGACATAAATCATCTTCAAACTGGTTTAACTACTATGTTATATTTTATGTATTGGAACTAGATTCTACCCCGAGGGTAAGAAAACTAGATATAATTTTATACATAACTTATGGGCCATGTTGAGAACAGATCATCTAAGAGGATATAAATTTATATGGTCACAAGAATTTACACAGACTTGACGACACATAATCAAGAAGAAAAAAACACCTCCTCAATAATAATATACATGTTTGGTGTACTTCAACTTCATATAAGATAGAAAGAAAAATAGCAGAAGAGAAGAGAAAGAACTGGAGATAATTATGTGGTTATTATATCAGTATGAAATGGTAGCCAATAATTACATACTAATATTTCACAAAATAACATGATTCAGACTTTTCAATATTTAATTATTCTCTGAAAATCTGCATAATTTTCCATTTTTCTATCTATAAAAAGTTTCTGGAAGTATGAAGAAATCAGTTTGGATTTGTTACTGTTTGAAAGGGCAGAAATCACTGCTATTTTTAGTTTGTGTTTGATACAACAATAGTTGAAATAGATATTCAAACAATGACCAAACTCATAAACTGATTAGTATCTATCTGCATACCACCCACGACTGAGGAAGTCATAACCAGATTATATGGCCTAAGGTAGGAAAGTTACTTTTTTCTTCTTTCTACAGCTGGGTTCACATTAAGACATAATTTGTTAGTCCTGATTTCAACAAATCACAACTGACTGGATTCATGTATCACCCAAATCAACATTACTTTTAGCACAATGTGGGAATCTAATCAAAGTATAGGCAGTTCTTGTTTAACTACCATTCAGTTCTTGTTCAGCAACCATTCAAAGTTATGGCAGTGCTGAAAGAATAGTACCACCATAATGACTTGATCAAAATTTGGATGCTTCAATTTCCCAACCACCTACCTTCCCCCACATCTCTGTCCTTTGGACCATCCTTCACAAGGGAACTCCTCAGAGGACCAGTGCCTGCAGTAGTCTTAGCTGTCTGCCACCATCCCAGGACCTCTACTTTAGCCTCAGCACAGCCATTACAGAGAAATGCAGCTTTCGTAGGGCCCAAATCGGGGGTCGGCAACCAGCGGCTCTGGAGCCGCATGCGGCTCCTTGGGCCTTCTGCTGTAGCTCCCTGTCAGGTGATCCCACCACTGGCTGGCCCCGCCCCTCGCCCTCCCCTCTCCGTCACTTTCGCCTGGCCCAAGAAGGTAAGGGTGACGGCGGGGGATGGAGAAGCGGCTGAAGCCAATTCTCCAGGGCCTCACTCTTGCTGGAGCGTGCCTTGGTCGCAGGCATGCCTTGGCCGCTTGCTTTCCGGCCAGAGACACTGGCCCAACCCAGCCGCTGTTGATGCCGGCCTCGCTAACACGAGGGCTGGCTGGCAATAGAATCTGGGAGGACAGGGCTGAAAGGGCTGGGTCCACAGCGCCCAGCTGCACCTTTAAAAAGTGCACAGGGACTTTCGCTGCTCGGAGGACGCTTCTTAGCGTCCTTTTAGAAAGGGAGGAGCAGCTGCTACCACGGCCAAATGCAGGAAGTGAAGAGTTTCGGCTCTCCTGCACAGCTCGGCCAGTTACTCTGAATATGCAGTAGCGGCAGCGGGAGGAGTTCCTGTTGCCACCTTGTGATCTCAGCCCAGGATTGTATCCTGCGTGTGGGTGGGTGCGCGTGAGCGCGCACAAGGTAGAGAGCTGAGAGAGAGAGAGAGAGAAATGGGGAGAGTTCCCTTTTCTCTCTCTCATCTCTCACTTGTGTGTGCGCGCACGTGTGAAAGATAGAGAGATGAGAGAGAGAAAAGGGAATTCTCCCCATTTCTCTCTCTCTCTCATCTCTCTACCTTGCGTGCGTGCATGCGCATACACACAAGCAGGATACTCTCCCGGGCTGGGATCACGGGGTGGCAATGACGACTTCTCCTGCTGGCAGCACTGCACACTCAGAGTAGCTGGCCGAACTATGCAGGAGAGCCAGAACTCTTCCTGCATTCGGTGGTGGTGGCAGCTGCTCTTCCCTTCCTGAGCCAATAGGAAGGAAACAGTGTATGGTAATGAGAGAGACAGAAGAGGGAGAGGGACAGATAAATGAGAGCTGGAGGGAGAGAAAGAGAGAGAAAGGAAAAAGAAAAAAGCATGAGAGGGAGAGAAAGAGTAATAAAAGGAAGAAAGGGAGAGAAATGAGAAAATGATGGCGGGAGAGAATGAGAGGGAAATAAATGAAAGAAGGGGAAAAGGAAGAAAGAAAGAAAATGAAGAGGGAAAAAGAGTAAAACAGAAATGAGAGGGAAGAAGGGGGAGGGAGAGAGAGACCCATTTCCCACATAAAAAAATAGGAGCTGCAAAACCTTGGTAGGCATGGCTGGGGGGGGTATCGTGTGACTGGGTGGGAGTGGCATTGAGTTGGCCACGCCCACCCAGATTTTGTCGCTCTTAGTGTGTTTTCTTTTCTATAGAAAATGGATCCAAGTGGCTATTTGAGTGTTAAAGGGTGCAGACCCCTGGTGTAGGTGAACAAAATAGTTTTTTTAATATCCAGCACCATCAAAAGTACAGTTCACACACTTCAACAAGGTATTTGTCTGGGAATTTTTTTTAGAAAGTGACAAGGTGGTAGACAAGGCAAAAGAAACTGTATGAATTTATATTATTTATGCATAACAAAATTAGAAAAACAAAATATAGTATATTTCACATATTTTGATACGTAAAAGGTCTCTTTAGAAGGAGATGCACATTTTAAAGAAGTGTGGACCAAATGGGAAACATGTTTTGTTTCAAGCTTGTAACAAAATAGTCGAATTCAAAATGTTCCATAGGAGGGGCCAATGATTATGCTCCACCAGAACAAAACCTTTAAATGACTTTGAGTGTTTTGTTACAACCACAAAAATGCTATTTTGGGAACATATATTTGTTCTGCACTCATAACACCAATAATAATCCATTAAAAAGTGAGAAGTGCCCGTTTCAACATTGTTTCTAAAACCAAATTCCTGAAAACATCTGAGTTCAAAATGGCCAAGTTTCAAGTCAAAAATTCTGGAGTTCAAAATGCTTAGTATCTCCATAAGTATCAGTATGTCTGTATGTCTACATGTAGATCCCAGCGTGAAACAATCAATACACATCTGAATGCAAAATATTATCTCCAGATATCATTTTCACAAATACAAAAACGTAGATAGGAGTGTATATATTTTTAATTCTATGCGTTCAGTTATATCACAAATAACTTTCAAAGACAAATTCACTGGTAATGTGAAACAAAAATCTGGAAGGGGATGGGAGACTAAGAACTCCATTTATTTCTTGCATAAAACACACCTGAAGCTACTTGCAATGAAACCTCTCCAATGACTGGAATCCTGTTAGCATTAAATACCAGATACATAATAATTATTAAAAAGACAGGATCCTTAAGAGAAAGCAATGACTAAAATACACTTTGAAGTCAATTTTGAACTCACCTGAATTTGGGCTCAAAATTTACTTTGAAACAATCAAGAGCACAACCAGTTTTGGTTTAACTAAGCTGATCTATAGCTAGTGATGACATTAAGAAGTAAAGACTATCATCTGTAATGTACACAGTGTAAAGCCTTTTAAAACTTAACCATACATAAATATTACGCAGAAAACTAAACAGCTTCTCTGTAAGGCATCACAAAACTAATTTCCATACGCAGAAAGAACTGTTGGTAACTATATTGATTAACAGCTGCTAAAACTCAGAAGGCATTTATTTTGTGTGTTTATAGAAGTTGGGCCTCAGATTTTGTTTTGGCAGATTCATCCTAAACAAAATGTTCAAGGAAAATGTAAGCATTCAGATGCAACTTTTCTTATAGAAGTCATCTGATTTATTGGGCATTTGAAAATATTTGACTAGTTTCACTGTAACTGTAGGAGTCTAGATTTTTTTCTAGAGGCAATCTGGTGAAATGAGCAAGCAAACATAAGCATTGGGCATTCTCTACTGATTTTATTTTTTATGTTAAACTCAATTATCATAATAATTCATTCCATCTTGTTTTTTTTCAAACAGTTATACACTATCTCCTTTAAAAATGAGGACACTGAAATATGCATGATATATATCATTATATGTAAACTATTAAATCAATCAGCTCTGAGCAATGGTAGCTTTGCTACTTAGGAAAATATATATAGCTCTAAATATATATAGCTCTAAATGAATCTAAAAGTACCTAGAGTTGAGAATGAGAAGAGCTTTAAAAGTACTTGTATATTAATAAACCATTCCTGCTTTATTTTTACTTTAAAAACTAAACTACAAAGAAATATTCAAGTAGTTACAAAACTATTTAGCAATGCTGAAGAACCTGCCACCTTCTTACCTTGATATTGTACACCATATTGTTGCTGAGGTTGAGGTTGTGGCTGTTGAGGATATCCAGCCTGTTGTGGATACTGTTGATACATTTGGCCTACCGATTTAAAATTTAAATTGTTTACAACTTTAGTATATTCCTTGCTTAGCCTTATCTTTCTCATATATTGTTCTCTTAAAACAAGAATTTAAAAACAAATATAAAATTAATGTACATATAGTTTTCAGCTTATAACTATTTGCGTAGCAATTATTCAAGGTTACAATGGCACTGCAAAAAGTGACTTACAACTAGTTTTCGCATTTACAACTGGTGCAGCTTCCCATGGTCACATGATCAAAATCTGAGTGCTTGGCAACCAGCATGTATTTATGATGGTTGCAGTGCCCTGGGGCCATGTGATTGCCATTCATGACCTTTCCAAACAGCTTCCTCCAAATCGGTGAAGCCTGATTCACTCAACAACCACCTGATTTACTTAACTCTACTGATTCATTTAGCACCCATGTTAAAGAAGTTCATAAAATTAGATGCAACTCACTTCACAGCCTTGCTTAGCAATAGAAATTCTGGTCCTTATTGCGCTCGTAAATTAAGAACTACCTGTAACTGATTATTTTTTAGGGCCACAAGTACCGTAGCAAGACTATAGTAGTTTACATTTTCTTCTCCAAACCAATTCCCTACAAGAATATACATACGTATATATGTTATCAGAATACAGTTGCCTTTTGGCAGTAAATAAAAATTGATTTAGGGAAGGATAGCAACCTATTATATGCAAAACACTTTGGAAGAAAACTTTTACTTTATCAACAGGGGAGTATGCTTCCTTCTCTCTCAGTCCGCAGGACCACTATCACTAACTGCCTGTGGAAAGAATACCTACCAAGAGGAAGATAACAACAATCACAGAAGAGCCTGCCTAAACACACGCTAATTTGGAAAGGCAGTTTTGTGTGCATAGCTTTAGGTCAGAAATAATATTGGAATTTTCTATCATATGTACCTAATGTCTGTGAAATGAACCAGATATTTAAAAATGATCATATTTCTAACTATTTACTTAGAAAACGTAACTAGTACCGTGTTTCCCCGAAAATAAGACAGGGTCTTATTTTCTTTTGACCCTCAAAATAAGAGCTTGGCCTTATTTTTGGAGAGGTCTTATTATTTTTGAGGTGCAGGAGGCGGCGAGCATAGTCACCTCATGGCTGCTGCTGTTTTGGGGAAGGTTTATTTTCAGGGGAGAGCTTATTTTAGCGCATGCGCTCAAAAGCCTGATTGGTCTTATTATCTGGGGAGGTCTTATTTTCAGGGAAACGGTACATAAAAAGACAAGATACATTTGTCAAGAATGATAAGTGCAACACGTAATGATAATCATAGGGTACAAATAAGCAATCAGGAAACAATATCAATAAAAAGTCATAGGATACAAGTAATAAGTTACAGTCCTGCAGTCGTAAGTGGGAGGAGATGGGTGATAGGAACGATGAGAAGACTAATAATAACAGTAATGCAGTTTTAGTAAGTAGTTTGACAGTGGAGCAGGAATTTGTTTAGCAGAGTGATGGCGTTGGGGGAAAAACTGTTCTTGTGTCTAGTTGTTTTGGTTTGCAGTGCTCTATAGTGTCGCCTTGAGGGTAGGAGTTGAAACAATTTACGGTATGTCCAGGATGCGAGGGTTTTTTGACTTGTGCAGTGTACAGGTCCTCAATGGAAGACAAGTTGGCAGTAATTATTTTTTCTGCAATTCTCATTATTTCTTATTCTTATTCTTCTTATTCTTCTTATTTTGCTTTCTCTGGGTTTTCTACTTTTTTTTCCTTAGCTCTAGTGGTGTACCATTTCATTGTTTTTTCATAACTGGATGGTTTTACCCTTAGCTCCCAAATAACCCTAATAATAGCCTGTTGGTGCCTGGAAAACATATGAGATAGGTTAACACTGGAGATTTATTGTTGTTGTTTAAAGCACCTGGAAAACTGGGGAGCTCACGGGCAGAAACAACGATTAAAATTTCTGCAGGATTTTGATTCACCAACACTCTGTTTGTGAGACAAAAATTAAACCTTTGAGCTACGATGGCCCTTAAAATAAAAATACAGCTTTAACAGATATTAGAAAATCGGGTGAGTGCTGACACAGTCAAAGGGGTATTTGCTCCTCTGCAAAAGTAGCAAATGAATTGCTCAGATTAGCCTGCAACAGATTGAAATGCTTTCTCCCAAACTGACAGAAACATTTGAGGAAAAGTGTTTTGGGGAACTGAAGGAGGAAAGAAATGCATCCAAAGGTTGCTTTGAAGGAGAATGGGGGGTTAATAGAGGACAGAATCATTTGTTTCTGCCTTCCAAGAAAAAAAAAATAGTTTGCTTGTTTTGGCAACAAGGCAATTGGGTACAGCAAATAAGCCCTCAGGTTCTTAAGTTAGCTCTAGGGTCAAGCTGGCATGAGTGTGGGACAGAAACAAAAAGGGCAGGCATGCTCTCAGGTATCATTTTGACATGCATGCTTTCTGAATAATCGTTCTTGTTTCTTCTATTTTTAAAAAAACTGCATTCCATAAATCTCTCCTTTTAAGTTGCAGTCTGAAGGGGTTTTCTTGCCGGCTTCAGGAAGTTGTCTTCCTAAGCTTAGCCTAGCATCTGCCCATGCTACAGGCCACGAAGAAGAAATCCTGGAAATTACAGGCTTGCCTTAATGCCTCTAATCCAGGTGTGAATTTGTTGAGGGCATTCATTCCCTCTCAAATCCCGATTATCACCTGCCATTATTTTTCTACCCCGAGCCAAGGGATATGCTTAAACGTCTCCCAAGAGTAATGAAGAAAAAAACAAACAAACCACAGGATGCCATGTCCTATTTAGCAAGGAGGTCTGATCTAAGCATAGTACACAAAATTGTCTCCTACAATGTCTTACCTGTCAACGACTTCTTCAGCTTCAACCTCAATAAGACACGGGCAAACAATCGATACAAACTCAAGGTAAACCGCTCCAAACTCAATTGCAGAAAATACGACTTCAGCAGCAGAGTGGTCAACGCCTGGAATGCTCTGCCAGACTCCGTTGTCACATCCTCAAACCCTCACAGCTTCAACCTTAAAACTGTCTACCGTGGCCCTCACCCCATTTCTAAGACGTCCGTAAAGGGGGCGTGCACCAGTGTGCCTACCGTCCCTGTCCTACTATCCCCATTTATTTACATTCATTTCCTTCGTCCATGTCCATGTCCATATTCATACCTGCTATCTTGTTTGTCTTTTTTTCAAAGGCAATATAAAAACATTTTAGTCCATACTACACATTTGGGGGAGATGGAGAGAAAGCCTTACCCCCATCTCAATGTAGTATAGCCAATGTTTGGCATTACCTTTTAAAAATCTCTTTATTGGGTATGATTGAAAGAAGGATCAGAAGCCTTTGCAGTGAACCACAGTGATGCCAAAATGACAACCATGGGATAGCCTCATTCCGCAAATGCTGCCTGGACATATTGGTTGCAGACACAAGTGCATAAATTCCAACAGCGTTTGTGTGATGACACAATCAATCATATGCTCCCCCCCTTCAGTTCCACTTCTCCCGGCAGATGCTTATGAGAATGGCCCTGTTTGCACTCCATCTGTAACACTGTCTTTGTTAACGATCATACTAGCAGTGTAAAAATCTGAATTTGAGGGGATTTCCCGAGCCTTTTTCCCAGGAAGTGCTTGATTTCCCATGAGCCTTTGCCCCAGGAGAGTATTAGCAAGCACTGTATCATTAGCAACTTCCTCGTAGGCCATGATTTGACAGTAAGTGAAGCTTTGTTGGTCAAACAGGGTTTCAGAGCTATATTCTGGTCTGCTCTGCTCCACTTTTACCAATGATGGCTAAAAAGGAGAGACTGGCTTTTTCCAACCCTCCTTTCTCTCCAGTTCTTTTTTCTTGGGGGACTAGGAAATAAATTAGGGTGATAGACAGTCTTGGTGTTCTCGCAGCATGGCTGATGGGTGCAGGGGTGAAATCTAAATATTTTCCCTATCGGTTCTGTGGATGCGGCTTATTTTGCAGGCGTGGCTTGTAGGTCAGGTGACTGGGTGGGCGTGCTTTTACACTTTACATAGACAGAACACAAAAAACTTACACTTTACAAATGCATAACACAACAGACTCAGACACCATGCAAAAGCAGCTGTACTGACTCACACACAATGCAAAAGCACACAAAATGGCACCAGCAACAGA
>JANHFT010005277.1:0-11382 GCA_032467955.1 Pseudoxenodon macrops | reverse complement strand
CCAAAAATAAGGCCAAGTGCTTATTTCGGGGGTCAAAAGAAAATAAGACCCTGTCTTATTTTCGGGGAAACACGGTAATACTAAAAGATTTAACTGGTATTGAAATTAACTGGGACTTATTTTTAAGTCTATTCCAAGCTAATTAAGTTGAATCCAATCCGCTTCAAAGCACATGGCGAACAGCTATGAATCTAATTCATTAAATCAATGTTGGCCGCTTTATCTTTCCACTAAACTTCATGGATATTTCTGCAACAAGTAGTCATGTATATCTACTATGCAGTAGCAATTATCTGTCATTTCAAAAACACTGTGCTAAGTTAGCATGCAGGAAAAAAATATCAGATGAGATTTTCCTCTACAGACTGAATTCTCAATTTTTAAAATTCCTTATTATATTTTTTTAACTATTAATCTTCAAATGTGAAATTAATAGTCACTGTTGCTGTTCAGAAATTCAGTATACATATATTCCCAATATACAGACTTCCCAGATTTTGAAAGTCAGATTTATGTAAACTAAGGTAATCCCTACGTTATTAACAGCTGTTATGAACTGATTGTGACTGCCTACTAAAACATCACTTTCCATTGCTTAAAATTCAATCAATCAATGTGAACAGATAAATGCTTAAATCTGCAAAGGCCTTGTTATGCCCCCAGTAAACTAATACAGTAATAAATTGTCAGCAAAATCTGTCTTTATATCTCATGTTTTCACTGAAATATCAAGATTTCTTACTGTAGTCATCTCAGTTTTATCAGGTTAGAACTGCGGTGGCGCAGTGGTTAGAGTGCAGTACTGCAGGCTAGTTACTGCTGATCACTGGCTGCCAGTTGTTTGGCAGATCGAATCTCAACAGGCTCAAGGTTGACTCAGCCTTCCATCCTTCTGAGGTCGATAAAATGAGTTTATTTATTGAGTATGATCTTTCTGAAAGTTATAGTGGGAGACTGATTCTTACCAGCATTCTAAGACTCATCATTGGTTTATCCCTGTTTAGCAAATTCCTGACAAAAAATAGAAGGGCTTTTCCGCTGCTGTGGACTCAGCAATAGCTACAGCCCATTATGTACTAATCTGGGTTCTTCAACTGCTACTTCCTCTTATTTAATTTTGACACCATGCCTTGACTTGGATTGTTCCTTATGAACCCTGGACCTTTCTTGCCTGGTGAACCCCTTGAATTGTGGATTTAATTTTGCCTGATGGGTTTATCTTGTTTGAAAACTTTGAAGTGCCTTGTGGAGTCATTGGACATTGCTCTGTGGACTAGCATTGGTCTATTTTTGGCTGGAATTGGTGAAGGGAATTGCTGGGGAATATTAATAAACCCACTAAACTGCCGTTACCTGTGTGATTGAGCAGGACAGAACACCTGATAGAAATTGGACAAGTTTGCTACTGTGTACAGTGTGTTAAAGTTAGAATTATTTTCACTATTAAAAGTCTTGAGGAGTATCCCTTTTCGTGATAAAGAAACAAGCAAACTGCAGAACTGTATATAAGAACTTTCAATGCAGAGTAACTGGCATTGTTCAATATTTACCTACTATTAATTACAACTGACTTCTTCCATCTTCCTACACTAAGTGCACTCAGCTTTACTAACTGGCTGCCCCTGTTATTACTGGGAAAGCTAATTTTTTTGTGAAATAAGACACTGGAAGTTCCATGTTTAATTAACATTCTTTGTTACTAGCTTTGCTATCTGTTATTGACTGAGAATCTCTACAGACCTTATTAGCATACCACACTTCTGCAAAAACTTAGTCTTAGTTGCCAAGCATTTATATTTTGATCACGTGATCATGGGGATGCTGCAACTTTTGTTAAGTGGGAAAAACAGTCAATGCCATTGCAACTTTGAACAGTCACTAAATGAATGGTGGTTAAGTTGAGAACTACCTGCATGATGGTTCAAATGTAAACCTAGTGTCTACTTAAGAGATATAGGCTTGTACTAAATTCAAGTTGAAAAGAAGTATATTAGATAAAAGACACTAAAAGGGGGGAGAAAGAGAATATGGAGCTTCAGTTCCACTGTGGGAGTAAAAATAATTAATGCACAAATTTGAAATCTGAAATTCCTTCATGTACAAGTAATCATCACTTAACTATCACAATTAGGATGGAATCTTGGTTGTTAAGCAAGATGTCACATGAATACTGTCTTTCAGTGACCCCCAGCACTCCTGATTGCAGTTGTTAAGCGGTCGCACCAAGCTAAAATCCTTATCTCCCTTTGTCTTTGTGCCTTCTCTCCATATCAGGGAGTCCTCTTGACAGGTGATAGTAGCTTCAACCTTGTAAGCTTCCCCATTGGCTTTCTGAGGAAGCCAGTAGAGGGGATTGTAAATGGAGATTACAAGATGTTTGGCAATGAGTCATAAGTGTAAGCAGGTAGCCTGCAAAGGGGTGTGTGTGTGTGTGTGTGTGTGTGTGTGTGTGTGTGTGTGTGAGAGAGAGAGAGAGAGAGAGAAAGCCGTTGTTAAACTGAATGGTTGTTAAGCGCCTGGCCCTTAAGTGAGGATTACCCGTACAATCTATAAAACTGCCATAAAACTGCCAATTCTGAAAGAGCAAACTTCAGCAACAGTTTCAATAAAATATATATTCTTACCCGACACCTGATCATCTGTCAGCCCAAATGCTGACAAGACATTTTTGTTGATTTCATCTTGATTTTTTAATGGATCAAAAGCAGACATACTTGCTGCTATAACTTGAGTAGACGGCTTGACAGTTGAATCGGCGCTAGTAGGTTTGTCTTCCCTACCCTCTGCAACATCTGCAACAGAGATGGAAATTTTCAGAGGCCTGAGATTACGGTAGCACTTAACACTGTTAAGTAATAAGCCTAAACTGTACAGACTTAAAGTAATTACAGCAATGCACAAAAAGTTGCAAGATCAAAACTCCAAACCCAAAATATGTCAATTGGACCTTATCAGAATGATTCCATGTTGGGGAAAGCATTTTAGTCCTCACCTAAAACACATAATTCAAACCAATTTTGCAGTCAGAATACTTCTGTTAAGAAAGGAAAGGCCACTTGATGTAGTGTTTAATGGGTTGGCCTAAAATCCAGTAGATTGTGTCTTCTAGTCCCACCTCAGGCACAGAAGCCACTTAGGTGATCTTGGCCATTTACTATCCTGCAGCCCAACCCATCTCACAGGGCTGTTGAAAGAATAGGAGAAGGCATGTATATTTGTCACTTTGAGTTACTTATTAAAAAAAAATCATAAAGGCTGCATAAAATAAAACTAAATGGATGAGAGTATTTTAGGTTGCATTGGGAGAGTTTATGGGGCTGTGTTTTTCTGTTTCTTTTTTTACTCTGTTATTGCTTTGTTATGATTATGAGGCACACAGCGCTCTCATTTGAAGATGGGCAGTCATATAACATTTTTAACTAAACTAAGTGGCAAATGAGGCTGGAACAGGATGTTTAGGGAACAGAGCATTTCCACCCTGGAATGTTTGCACATTTCTAGGCAAGCATAGCTTAGAAGGGGCATCCACATCAATCCATTTTTAAGTAATAATTATCAACTTACCATTTTCAGGCAGACTAGTAGAAAGTCCTGGCTCAGCAGGAGGTTCTAAGCAATCCAATAAACGATTCACTTTGTTGCGAAGCTCTATCAGTTCTCGGCGAAGGTATTTTACCTGATTTGATTCTAGTGGTCTTGGCTGCCCATTAACTATAAAACAGAAACTACACTAGTAAGTTTTCACAAGATAAGGCAAAATAGTCTTAAGACCTTATAACTTGTACATAACGTATATTAACTTGTTCAGAACAAATGATATGTGGCATCTATGCTCTGAACAGTTACATGATCTCTTGGGAATGAAGGAAAAATTATTACCAAGGGAAATTGAAAAAAAATAAAGTATTAAGCAACTTTTAACAATATTGTTACTTACCAAATAGTGTCAGTTTCAGGATTCTACTGCACTGAATTGCAAAAGAAAGATCTGAACTATCAAAAATTGTTATAAGATCTCCATCTGTTAATTAAAGAGAATGAGGAATCAGATACAAATTCAAAAAAAAATAATTCCCCACATATTAGTGTCAGTCATTTAAAAAATCTATTTCCAAAAGATAGCAAGCAGCTGTGAGAGGGCAGGAATCAAATAAAACCTGGCAGCACAGGCAGAGTTGAAGTGCTGTCAAAACTTGTTCCAAGGCTTTATTTTGTATTCTGCAAGCAACAGTAGGGGAGCTTCAATATCATAAAGATTCTTTGTGATATATAGATTTTTTAAAAATCTCCTGGCCAATGGAACCTGCAAGCTTGCCTCCTCTGCTAGCATGAGTGAGGCAAACCAACCTCATTCAGATGAGATGGTCCCTCCGGTAACTTGGACCCATGCCATGAAGGGCTTTAAAGGTGATTGCCAACACCTTGACTTACATCCAGAAGTAAACAAGCAATCAGTGCAGCTTGCAGAGGTTGTGTTTCATAGTCCACTCTTGGGGGCCCAAAACTTCTAGCACCACTGCACTCTGCACCAGTTGTAGCTTCTGAATGCTCTTCAAGGGTAGCCCCATGTAGAACTGTTGCAGTAGTCCAAACATGAGATGACTATGTCTTATGACATAGTGCAGGGACGTTACCAAGACATTAAGCATATATAGCACTGATGGCAAAATTAGCACTAAATGTTCAAGTGAAAGTAATTAAAGATATTCACAGCAAACTTTGCTAATAGGTACCTTGGATATATAATACTTAAGGCTGTGCTATAACCATAATAATGCTCCAAGATGCAATTATTGCCAGTCAATAACTACCAAAAAGTGCCTTTAAGCTTATGCAAGGTGTAACAATTACAAAATGCAACCACTAAGTTTATGCCATTTAACTAAGCTGTGCCTAGGTTAAAAATAATTGGAAAGAAGTGTTTGGGCTCCAGTACAAGCTGCCATTTATTGAAGTATATAGTTTTTCAGGCTTCTGGGCATTGATGAAATCCATTTTTTTTATTACCGGTTCTATGGGCATGGCTTGGTGGGCATGGTGTGGCTTAGTGGGCGTGGCATGGAAAACTCCATTCCCACCCCATTCTAGTGGAAGGATACTGCAAAATCTCAATTTCCACCCCACTCTGGGGCCAGCCAGTTGTGGTTCTCCAAACTACTCAAAATTTCCACTACTGGTTCTCCAGAACCTGTCAGAACCTGCTGGATTTCACCCCTGCTTCTGGGTAAACTCTGAAAAAGGATGTAGCTATTCTAATAATCATGATAAATGCAGTGCTTTAATTATTCCATGGAAACAGCTGCTTTTTTCAAATGCATGAAAACCTATAAACAAAGGTGTTTGTTTTAAATACTAAAAATACTTTATTTACAAGAGGTGTAAAGCACTTCTGAATCATTTATGAAATGTGTAAGCTCTATTAATGTTCCAACAAAAACCAGAAATGTTTGTTTTTTCTCTGGTTCCAGTGTTAAACAAAAGAGGAAAAATCCACTTTGGATAATATATACCTGAGAAGTACTATGTGAGGCTTTCTATTCAGACGGAAAATTATGAAAACTGCATACATATAGATCAGAATTTATATCTACTGCATTAACTATTGTCTCTTCAGGGATTCACATAATATCACTCTCTGCTAATTGTAGCAAGGTAGGACTCTATAAATCTCCAACTGAGAATGCTGTAAGTGTTATATTTCCAAGCTGCTTCTTTCATCCACCTGCCTTTCCAATACAAGTCCACTCCACTGGATAAATTTCATATTATAAACCCTTTCCTATGTCACTAGTTCCTAAATCTTAGTTCTTCATTCTTCATACTTTACTATAAAGTAAAAGTTACCCCAGACGTGCATCATTTTAAGGCAAATGGCCATTTTAGACTGGTTTCAAACACGTGGCCAATGGCCCAAAACAGAAGATAAAACAAACTTCCTATAAAAAATCTGTTGCAATTTAATTATACTATCATACAGTAACTATACAATGTAAGATTCAATGTAACTAAGAAAGTAACTAATTACACTGATATTGTTCTGTGTTTTGTAATTTCATAGCTTTACATGCACTAGAAAAAACATCTTCCAAAGCAAAAGCTGAAGACTTCCATTAAGGTTTTTCATTATTAGACAACATGAGAAAATGTAAGGTAAAAGAATCCTACCTTCATCCTTATATTTTATTGTAACTTCATCGTTGCTCAGCAGTTTTCCCCTGAAAACTCTCTGCATCATCAGCACCAATTCATCATAGGTGATATCCTCATTGTGAATTGGAATTCTCCTAATATCATCACCCAGCTGAGCTTTAATTATAAGCTTTCCACTCAAATCCAGTTGGCCGTTCATAGTTACTACAGGTCTTCTTACAGAAATATAAAAATGGATTAGTAATATGAATATCTATCAATTTAATCAAAATACAAAGTAGGCTCATGGTAGGGAGAAGGAACAAAAGTCTCTCTATTTTTTCTTTTCCCCTCCCCCCTCTCTGTGTTCATATAGGTGTATATATAAATGGCAGATCATTACTAATAAGAATATCTCATGCCCTGAGGTTTCAGTAGCTTTGTAAAACTCTGAAGGAAAGTTAGATTCATTTCAAAATGATCCAAACTGAATTTGTGATTTAAATTTTGAAGAACTGTCATCCTGAAAAAATACTTTGGTATGCTAGGAAATAGATAAGTCTTTTAAAACATAATTTCAAAAATAAAAACACAGGAAAAATTGTGAAATTATAAGGGACAATTGCAGATTTGTCAACCATAAATAGCATAGCATACATTATTGACTACAAGAGCAAGCACCAAGATATCCATTGTCAACATTTAAACTTCCCATTTAAAAAAATAGATTTAAAAAGATTAAGAAATGTCATGGGGAGATTTTTATTTTGCAAGATTTCCGGAATCATAAGGTGAAATCTCACAATTTTTGTGATTCTCATGAAGGATCAAGATATTTTGGGTGTGTGATGAAAACAATGTTTCAATTACTTTTGATAAAATTGGCTATTTTAAAGAGTTGGAGCCCAATTTACAAATGACATTTCATCATGATAAAAGAGAGGAATCATTTAACTTCATGATACTTTATACTTTGATAAATTCTATAAAAAAATCAAATGTGTAAATTACCTGTTTTGCACTGGTTCCCAAAAGAATAATGATTCTTTTTACTTTCAGCTGGATGTCAAATGCCCCGCCATGCAGTGATTAGCAAAATAGGCAGTAGTGCACAATGCCTGCAACAGAACATTAAGTTAGGTTTTGTTATCATCTCTCAAGAAACCAATATCATTCATAAGCAAGTCTACATATAAATGTTTACATTCTCAAGATATAACCCTGAATCTACACAGATTTCACTAATCCTTAACTTATATTATTGCCAAAATATCCTGCTTTTAAGTATTCTATTAAAAGTAAATTGGGACTGTAAACCATATAACTCAGTTACTATTTTATATTTCATCAAGGTAGAAGGCAGTTTAGAAAGAACAGATCAGATCAGGTTACTTGGTGGCAGAAAGGTTATGCATCGTTCAAAACTACAAAACATTCAGTTCTATCATTCTAGAGTTGAAAACTGAATCTTGCTAAGAGGATTAATGATTGGAAAGAATGCCTGCAAATGAACATCTAAACAGTTATACTCCCTGTAGTTTACATTGTTCCCATGTAAAACACATTTTAATATTTAATATTATCACTCAATTGTCAAAAACACAAGGTGGTTTTTATAAATTTCAGTTTTTTAGCAATTCAAAACCATATTCAAATAACATGTATAGTAGCATATTGACAGCCCCTTCTCCTCCCAAGGCATACAGAAGAACATTCCCTAATTCTCCATTGGATGAACAGTATTTCTTTCTTTCCAGTACTAAAAAGTCCAGGCACATGAACAAAATTCTGAATGAATTTTGCCTATGTATGACAGGAAAGGAGAATACAGAGGATCTCATTCAGCAGATCACATACAATATGAGGAACAATGAATCCAAATCAGAGGTACATATACAGGTAGTCCTCGAGGTACGACCACAATTGAGCCCAACATTTCTGTTGCTAAGTGAGAAAGTTGTTGAGTTTTGCCCCATTTTACAACTTTGCTTGCCACAGTTGGTGCAAAATTGGGCACTAACTGCCTAGCTTAACAAATGAAATTCTGGTCTCAATTATAGTTATAGGTTAAGGACTACCTATAATTCCTTAACATATTTACAGTACAAGTCTTACATGTCTGGAAATATACAGTTGCTGATTTCAGTGAGACTTATTCTTAGATAAGTAAATATAGAATTTTAGGCCAACATGTAGTCCCAAATTATATGCCTTAAAGCTTCATATATATATCCACAACAAATTCACTTGTAAGATTTTGGCTGTTTCTTGATTACAAATTAAATTCAAAGGATGAGATTTATTATTTTAATAAAAGCCTCCTTAGGTGGTGGTCCAAGGAGAATTTACTTAAATTTATTATTTTATTATTTATTTCACAATGTTTAGTCTTCCCCAATCCTGTCAGACTCTTAAAATATTTTGAAAAACACCCATCTGAGTATATCTAGCATAATTTACAGTTTTATGTTAAACATACAAAAAGCACCACTATACCAATACATTTTATAAGTCTATGCCAGAAATCATCAAGCTCTTCAATTCCAGCAAAGTAACTTAATCACGCTACAACTTCATTGTAGGAATCATTTAAACTTTTAAAAATTGAGCATTTCTCAGTAGAATGCTCCACTTTGACCAGTGATTAAGTATTAGAATCATATGAAAGCTGATACATTGTTGGGGGGAAAAGAGAACTCCTGAAGTAAAGAAATGGACAAGAGCTTGGATTCTTGAGAATTTTCAAACCAGACACATTTGTCATAAAAATGGAATAAATCCATTCATTTCAAAAGTCAGATTTTAAAGCAAAACCCTCCCTCTAACAATAACACAATAAGAGTTGGAAGGGACCTTGGAGGTCTTCTAGTCCAACCCCCTGCTCAGGCAGGAAGCCCTGTAGAGTTTCAGACAAATGGTTGTCCAATCTCTTTTTAAACCCTCCAGTGTTGGAGCATCTACAATTTCTGGAGGCAAGTCGTTCCACCGATTAATTGTCCTGTCAGTAAATGTCTCCTTAGTTCTAGGCTGCTTCTCTCCTTGATTAGTTTTCCACCCATTGCTTCTTGTCCTGTCTTTTGAGTGCTTTGGAGAATGGCTTTGACTCCCTTCTTCTTTGTGGCAGATAGTGGAGGACTGCCATCATGTCACCCCTAGTCCTTCTTTTCATTAAAATAGACATTCCCAATTCTTGCAACCATCATACATTTTTAGCCTTCAGTCCCCTAATGGTCTTTCTTGCTCTTCTCTGCACTCTTTCTTGAGTCTCAACATCTTGTTTTTTTTTAATATGGTGGCGATCTAGCTTGAATGACCTTGGCCACTACCTACCCTTTTGGGGGAGGGAATGCCCCAGCCCCCCCCCCAAAAAAACCAGTTTTCCAAGCAAAGAGCTTTCTCCCCTAAAAGTGACAACCCGGAATAATGCACTCTGCGCCCCAAAATTTCATCCTGTTTGTGTTGCAACAGAGCGATGAGGCTGGTCGCCTTTGGGCCAGAAACGCTGAAAGGGAAGGGAACCAGGCACAGGAAGTGGCAGCAGCTGACCGGCGCTCAACTACCTCCTTCCTTTTTTTTTTCCCCCAGGAGAAAAATGGAAGGGCGAAATCTCGACCGGGCTTCTCTCCTTCTTCCCCTCGTGATCCTCCGGCCGGTTTACACCCCCCCCCCCCGCCGCCACATAACACATACAGAGCAGCTTGGCCGCGCCCATTCAAAACAAGGCCAGGGTTCCCTCGGCCGCCTCGGTTTTGCCTCTTCTAGCACCGGGAGGTCATGGGCAGCGCCTCCTCTCAGCTACGCAGGAGGCCAAACCCGGCCTAAGGTCCTCGCTACTCACCCGCCGCCGCCGCCGCCGCCGTACGTGGCAAAGGGAATCTGCCAAGGTGGTCACGGCCCCGCCCTCAGCCCAAATCTTTGCGCATGCGCAACGTTCTCGCGACCCGACAGCGGGTACCTGGCCTGGAAACGCTTCGTCACAGGAAAACGGAACTGCGCAGGCGCAAGAAGAGTCGCCGGGGAAGTCGTAATACGCGACTCGGAGACTTTTCTGCGTTTTTCTCCGTAACTGAAAGAAGATCTTTTGTTTCTACACTTGATTGTCGGAAATAATTTCCTGCGGATTTGTGAAATTAAGACTTTTTTGTAAAGAAATCCATAACATTTGCAATGGGAAGTGTTCAGTGTCAACGTTTATCAGCACGTGAATGCGTGTTCAGTCGAAGGTTGTTTTTAGGTTCTGCCATGAAACCATTGAAATTCGATGAAACAGGCCAAAAAAAAAATGCCCTCCTGCTCCTAAGAACTCAATTCTGCATAGTAGACAATATTTTTTCTCTCACAGCCACTTTGGTGTGACATAATTGTCATGTAATTTAAATTATAAAATTAGCTCCCTGTTATTTAGGACAGTAGGAAATTTTATTTTAACTTTTGTAAAAACTATCCTGGTAATTGAGCTTCTTGTGCAATAGATTTTCGGGTCTAAGATCTTTATTCCTTTTAGAATGATCAAAGCTAGCAATGTTTTGTCATAATTACAAGCCATTAGTTTTATTTTAACCTTGTCTGACTTGTTTTATTGCCAGAGGTTTTTCATACATTAGACTCAAAATTACCGTAAGTAACTTACAAGCAGGGAAATATTTCAGGTTTTTAGCCAGAGGATGAGTCTTCTGATTTCCTTGCCACTTAAAGAATACAGAAACTATTTTAATATTTATGCACATCTATAATATACAAAGGTTAATTATAGGAGAAGCAAACTTTTCACATACTTATCATTTTCTTCTGAAATCTTTTGACTAGTGATTTTCATTTTTACTGTAGAGTACATATCTTGATATATCCTGTTCTAAAGAAGAAACAAAGTTCACACTGCGTGGAAGATCAAAGTTCACAAAGCTGTGTCCTGCAGAGATGGTATTAATTATGCTGATGAATTTAATACTATTCCAGGGATCAACACAGATGGCTGAATAATCTTGTATATCATACTGAATGACCAATAAACTCACTGGTTTCAAGTGAGGCGATGATGCGAAAATTGATGTAACTGGATCCATATATCATATTTAGGCTTGGTTTGTATGACATTTATGATTAATTAGATTCACACAACAGATGGAGGTGTCATAATTGGGTTCTTTTATTATTAGATTTTTATTCCTGTCTTTGTTACCCTGTTTCCCTGAAAATAAGACCTCCCCGGATAATAAGCCCAATCAGGATTTTGAGCGCATGCGCTAAAATAAG